>PVLC010010950.1:0-48697 GCA_004027655.1 Graphiurus murinus
CTCAATTCACAATAGCCAAACTATGGAAGCAGCCAAGATGTCCAACCACAGATGAATGGATTACAAAACTATGGGATATGTACACAATGGAATTTTACTCAGCCATAAAGAAGAATAAAATCATGTTCTTTGCAGGGAAATGGATGCAACTTGAAAACATTATGTTAAGTGAGATTAGTCAGTCACAAAGAGTTAAGAAACATATGTTCTCCCTAATATGTGGATGCTAGGGAGAAGATGGGGCATAGGAGGGTCTCCAGATGAAAAGGAGAGATCCTCGATAAGCAAAGAAGTTGATTTAATTGTAGTGGACGCATGGGGCAGAGGGACGCCCTAAAGCACATGATGTACTTACACAATCATATCAAGGTCACTCACTGAAGTGAACCTGAGAGGGAGGGAGGGGGAGGGAATGGGGTGGGAATTTGGGAAGGGGTCAAATGAGAATTGTGTGCAAATATGTTGTTAACAACTTGTACTTAACAAAGATGTATGCTATATTGCACGAATTACTACAATCAAAAATTTAAAAAAAAAAGAAAACAAAAAAAAACTATTCTGTGTTCCAAAAGTATTTTTCCAACAAGTAATTAAAACAACACCACATAGACATAATCAATATAAAATATTCTCTAATTGCTAAATTATGTAGCACTATGGAAAGGAATTTAGGAATTCTAGTTCCTCAAAAGGTTAAAGGTAGCCTTACCATGTGACCCAGCAGTTCCACTCCTCGTTTTGTACCCAAGAGAAATGAAAATATGTTTCCACATTAAAAAAAAAAAAAGATTTAATTTAAGCTTCATACCATTGATAATCTTTAGCTGAATATCTAACATTCAGGGATCATTGCTTCACCTAAAGTTCTTGAGTGTCCATAGACTTTGCCACTTACTTGTGAATGAGTTCATAGGCTCAGAGGGGTATTTTTATGTAGATATTTATTGTGAAGCCCTGCTTTTAAAAAAGGACTGTAAGGAGCTATGCTGTAGAAAATGGTATGTATGCATGTACATATTTTGTTCCTTAACTTTTAATATGATTTATCTTCTATGTAGGCCTAGTAATGAATTTTTACCTAATCCCTCAAAGTGTTTTTTGTTTTTTTTTAAGTGCTGGCTAATAAATGAAATAGAGAAAAGAAAATCCTCTCAGAATGTTGGTATTTTCATTACTTTTTCGATCTGAATGGGATATATAGAGAAAGGAAAGATACATTAAAGTCTGTCATCCATGTTAGGAAGAAGGGCAAATTTAGATTTTGTAGAGTATGTTATTAGAACTATGAAACTTAGAAAAGAAATCAAAGCACATCCCTGAATATTTAAAGATATACGTTAAATTTGGATTCATAAAATAAAATAATGTATTTTAAATCAAATTTAGAAATATAATATAAAGACACAAATAATAAGTATGACAACAAATAAATTACACAATGGGAAAAAATAAGTAACTCCCAAGAGCAACATGTAAGAACTGAGATGTTCATTTGCCAGTTCACTCTTGCAAAACAGTAAGAACAGTGTACATATGCTTATATATGTCAATAATCTGTATATTAGCTGAATTGAATCAAGAATTCTTCAATTGTGATCTTGTAATAGTCTCACTTTCTATGGAAATTCAGTGACATAGAGTTCTATGCCCGTTTATACAATAGATATTTAATGGTAAAATTATGATAGATCAAGCTGTGCTAAAAGTAAAAGTAAAAAGAAAAAGTTGCATTATTTTAGACTTAAGCAGTTTTTATACTGCTAAATAAAAAAATAGATGATGCATTTTGAACAAAAGCTGTTTGGACCACAGCATGACAGTTGTAGTTATCTTGGACTCCAGCTATCTAGACATCTAATCTATAGAAAAAAGTAAAACAGCAGACTGGTTCAAACATAATTGAAATTATAGCTACTGGACTCCCAACTGAAGAGTCAAAAAGCTACAATCTACTCTCATGTCAAACTTCTCTTTCTGACATTTAATCTCATGAATATTTTCTTTATATACTACTTTTTCAGTAATTAGTTTGCTATCTAATGTGTTACTTTTGAAGAAAGAATGCATAATGTATATTTTATAATTAGGGTAGAGATAGACTATTGAATAGATCAAATAACCAGAATAGTCTAATTTATACTTGTATAAACTTAAAAAAGTACCATGAGCAATGGCACATGCCTGTAATCCCTTTTCTTTGGAGATTGAGACAGGAGGATCCCAGGTTTGAGGCCAGCCCCAGCAATTTAGTAAAGCTCTCTGCAACTTAGCAAGACCTTGGTTCAAAATAAAAAATAAAAAAGGTAGGGGTGTACCTCAGAAGTATAATCCCCCTGAGTTCAATTTCCAGTATCAAAACAAACAAACACCCTCATAAGTATTGTCATTGTCAACAGCAAAGAGTTTATTCCTATGCAAACTACATCATGTCCACTGTGGAAGAATCTTTTATTAGATTATTCAAGAGCCCAAAATGTTCAACCTTGAGGTTGCATAATTCACTTTGGCAGGAAAAAAGAAAGTGGAGTATCATGATCCAGTTTTATTAGAAAAAAATTCTTACATTGTCATTCTTAACTGCAAAAAATGGAAAGGATAATACGTAATTTCTTTCTTTCTTTCTTTTTTTTTTTTTGTGTGTGTGGTACTAGAGATTGAACCCAGAGGGATTCTACCTCCCATCTATACCTTCAGCCATTTGTTGATGTTGTTGTTATTGCTGTTTTTGAAACAGGGTCTCATTAAGTTGTAGAGGACCTCACTAGGTTGCTGATGCTGTCAGTGAACCTGTGATCCAAAGTGAGATTTCTAATAATCTATAGATATATATTTGTATTTTTGTACAATGAAATATTTAAATTAGATCTCACTATTAGTAGTGAATATTAGAAAGCATGGGGGCATATTAATATCTTCACAGCTTGGTCAGTAACCACTCTTTGACTCTAATAAAAAAGACCCCACAATAAAATTAGAATCACAATAAATATTATTGAATACAAACTATATTTTTTCAAAATTTCTCTTGTGTTCCTTTTATATTTAAGTCATATACCCATAAAACAACATATACATGTATATATATCAGATATATACACATATGTATGATAACTTTATGTATCAACTTAATAGGGCCATGTAGTACCCAGATGTATGGTTAAAATTTATTCTTTGAGGGTTTTTCAGCGTGAGATTTAAAAATGAATTCATAAATATATAATGGGGGCCTACTTTGTAGCTTCTGACTCTGACAGCTAATAAATGGTCTATTCCAAATGTGACATTTTTCTTCCTCCCCTCTTTTTGTCATTCCCTTTTCTCATCTTCCATGCTTAATGAGCAACAACCTCTTCTCAGTTTACCGACCAAAGAAATGAAGAACTGGTGCCTATGAGTCTGAGTAACTCATCTCAAGGACAATTTGGATGTGAATTGGGTCTTCTGACAAGCATACCTGTATGACCCTGAAGAGCTAGCTCTTAAAAGGAATATTGTTTTCTCTTGTCAGGGAGAATACAGGTTTTTTTTTTGGTGTTTTGAATGTGTGTTTCTCAATTTCTCAGATTTGATATTAAGTCAATAAAATTTCTTTCTTTTTTCCCAAAGGCTTATTCTAATTATTTGATTTGGAAAATTGGGTCAATTATCAAATTTCTGGTTACAGACTGAGTAAAGCAGATTGTACTTCCCAATCTGAGTAAGCACAGTACAATCCACTGAAGGTCAAAGCAGAATAAAAAAGGCAGAATACTTTCACTTTGCCTGAAGATCTTTATGATGGGACTTTGTTCTTTCCCCTATATTCAGACTTGGACTTTGTTTGGACTCAGATTAGAATTTCATTATTATGTATATATTTAATCCTCTTTTGGAGTTCTGTTTCTCTTGGTAAACAAAACTAATACAGATTTTAGTGTTAAAAATGATTCTGGATGAGCAGAATGAGTTTTCTGAATTGGTTCTGGGGTTTCTGGAATTGTCTCTCTGCTTAGGTTTAATGATCCTAATGACTTCATGCCCTATAGTAAAGAGAACGCTGACTGTCCATGCAGTAATCTGGCAATAGAATTATATAAAATATTTCTATTGGCTACATGTAGCCAAGCACCTATAAAAACAAGGAGCTGAGTGACTTTATATATAATACTTTCGAGTATTTTTGGAAAACTAACAAACAATGAGGTTGACTGCTCTTCATGTTGCTGGACAGGTGATGAAAGGAAGGGATGAGTGTATTGATTCAAATTGCTAGCTTAAGTGCTGTATAAATGACCTGCAGTTATTTAAGTGTGCCTGGAGGGCTCCCTCTATTTCCTGTAGGCAGGCAATTCCTGAAAATCAAACACAGAGTCTTTTTCTGAAGCTGGCTGAATGACAATGAAAGTTGAGTTCCTAGACTTGCAGAATATCTATTGTTAAAGTTAAGACACCAACCAGGGAAAATATGAGATACTGTAGTTAGAATGTGGATGTGTGTGAAGACCATGATAAAGCTGAGGAAGCTGAGCTTCTAAATTCTAAGGAGTCTTTTTAGCCAGTAGAAGAGTTCTCTTCTCTGCCAGTGGAAATGGCTTCCCCACACCAATTGAAATAGCCCTTCCAATTCCGTGCAGCCACCTCATCAAAATAGAGGTGGCCTCGTGAATCCCACTTGAGAAGATTAACTCTACAATACCCAAGAGAGTGACTTCCCTGGAGATAGTTGTCATGCAAGTCAATGTAGATCCTTTTCCAGATCTATTCCCACGACTTCCTTTTACATCTAGCCTTATAACTAGACTGAAGTCACCGGTAAGGTATAAAATATAACCTAAAGGTAAGGTACAAAATATAACCTATGATGAGGAGGAGTGCCAGACTAATACTTGAGTTTTGTAATTTATACATAAATCCAGGGACCATGCGAAGGAATGGATATTGACTGTATAGGATGATTGTGAATACACATAAGGTGAATATGGTAAAATTTATTGATAGGGGTTCAATATATAGAGAGAAATTTATTGTTACTTCTATAATGTAGGCAGTTAAGAAGGGCTATAACATTACTTAGATGGTTGGCTGAAACAGGGTCCAAAAGATGGGTGACAGCGAGTGAACTAGAAATGTTAGGCATGCTTTAGTTCACTGGAGAAAGAAACTCAAAGACTTAGGGAGATTAGGAAGTTAGAATAAATTTGTCATTTAAGATCACTGTGAAATTCCAGAAGGCAGAGCCTTTACTAATACCATGAGAAATAAACTTAAAGTCCTGACATTTTGAAGAGCTCTATGGCAGTTATCTTGCAGTCCAGATCTCATGGTGGAAACCATAATCACTGAATTGGGAAACCAAAATGCAAGGGGAGTGATTGGATCCTCATTTTCAGAGGCCAAGTGGCAGCATTTAACCTCCCAATGGGTGTGGTTACTATAATGAGAAAGGTGGTTGAAGCATGATTCAGGATAGTCTAGTTTTTTCAGTATGATGGCATTGGCTAGTTGATCCTGATTTTTATGGAAATAAAGTGGATAGGAAGCTTCTGTGGTTTGATTGAGGGTTGTTCCAAAAAATAATCATGTGTGGAAATCTTGGCCCCAGTGTGGCAATGCTAAAACCTTAGAATGATGGGACCTAATGCAAAGTAATTAGGTCGTGTCATGAGGGTTATCACCCACAGAAAGGATTAATGCTAGTGTTAAAGAGTGAGTTAGTTCTTGAAAGAGAAGGTTATTATGAAGTAAGGACACCTTACATGCTTGACTGTGTCCCCATGTGTCTGGTTATTTTTCTGTTTCTCATTCATATTGCTAGTCAGCTAGAGGATTAACATCACTGGTCTTGGTTCCATACAGCCATTAGAAACATGAATCAAATAGACCGCTACTGAAATCAAGGTGAGCATATAGGAAAATTTGGATAGGAGAATCCTGATAAGCAATACATGAATTAAGGGATCTATAAACTGAGTATCCTAATGAGATAAGTAAATTAGAATTCTGAAGACAAATTGAGTGGGTAAAATAAAAAGTTAATTAGATGGTTCTAGAGTTATATTGGCTGCTGAATGGAATTATTGATATTTGAAGCTCTTAACATCATTATGGCTAGAAATATTAGTATGCTAGTTTCTTTTATTTGCACATTATGGCTGCAAATAAGCTGTTTAAGCACAGGCCATAACAGTTTACATTGTACCTGAAAACAAAAACAAGTACCTCACTAGTGAGTTGAGAGAAAAATGAGAAGGGGGGGGGAAGCTGAATCATTTCCAGAAGTAGTTTATCTCAAAATGTATTCTATGACTAACTTCGTTGCCACTTTGCCACTAGTAGGTAAGAAATTGACCAATAGTGTCAAGTGAAAAAAAAAAAAAAACTCACTTAAATTGGATTCTTTCAAAATTGAACCTTTAAAATAAAGTTGTACTGAACAAAGAAAAAGGTAATGAGTAGTAACACCATTAACTTGGTCAACTTAATCTCCCATGTAGAGTTTCTTTGGTATTTTTGTGGCAATAATCAAATATGATGGCACTGAAGTTCTTAGAATCATGTCTAGGCTTATACAGAAATTCACATTTTTGTCATTGCTAACGAATGAAGCAGGATAATATAATTTAGTCTTTAAAATTCTTAACATTATACCTCAGGATGAGGTTTTCACTACTGTTTTCCTGAGATTCAGAGAAGCTCCCCCTCCTAAATAACCACCCACAGATTATTTGTTATCTGTTAAATATATTTGGAAACCATTTCCCTCCTGGAACAGTGCTATGCTTACATGGTATATGCTAGCAAAAATCCTACAATGCTATAAATGTATTTTAACATGTGATTCTGATGGGAGCTCACAGAGTGTAAAAGTTATGCTCATGAGATTTCAGATTAAAATGAAGACTGTACTGGAAATTGGACTAGGGGCCACATGCGTTACACCAAGACAATAAATTGGATACATTATTTCCATATTC
Organism: Graphiurus murinus; assembly: GCA_004027655.1. Lineage (NCBI taxonomy): Eukaryota > Metazoa > Chordata > Mammalia > Rodentia > Gliridae > Graphiurus > Graphiurus murinus. The sequence goes on from PVLC010010950.1 coordinate 6,954, forward strand.
TGAGACTGGGAGTGGTTGAATGTTATACTTTGATTCTACAATGTCTCCTGGATTTCAATATGTTAAATATTTTTCCTCAATTTGGTGTTTTGGGAAGGTAGTGGAAACCTTTAAGGGGAGAGGCAGAGTGAGATAAATTTATGTCAATGGAGGTATACCCTTAAGGGGAACTGTAGCTACAGCTATGATGTACTGCATAACCACAGGTCCAAGGGCAATAAGTTACTAACTACGGACTAAAACTATGAGGCAAAATTAATCCTTCTTTCTGTTAAGTTGATTCTCTCTCTCTGTACCTGTCTCTGTCTCTGTCTCTGTCTCTCTCTTTTTCAGTAACATACTGCTGACCCAAACACTGAGGTTAAAAGTAATGGAATAGTTTATCTGGCAGAGGAAATAAAAAGGAAGTACAGCATTGATGCAATATTGTAGGAATTAATGGCTGCTTTTATCTAAATTCACTTTGAAGGTTGGGAGCAAAGAGGAACAGATCCCAAAGATTTGGGAAATGTACAGTTTAGTCATAAAATAAGGGACTGTAAAGGGGTAGCCTAGGAAAATTTAGTTGCTAAAGAGATTAGTATCATTAAAAATAAGCCAAGTGTTCTGCACTTGGACAATAGGGAAGCTGGCCTGAGAGCATCTCAGGAACCATTAAAAAAAACTACCTATGATGGGCTTGGAGATGTAGAAAAGCAAACTTGTTTTCAAGACTTTCCATGGAAAACGATGTTGAGAAGAGCAAAATTGAATGCTCTGCTAACAGCAGTAGAATATGGCACCATCTACCTGTTTCTAGTTTCTCAAGAATGCCAGATTAGAGTTATTCAGTTGTGGAGGTTCTCACTAAAATATAAAAGAAATCCTTGGAGACCAGGCAGTGTGTGGTAGGGTCTGAGTCCATGCAAGAAGCTCCTGAGAGAGCAAAATGTGGAGCTGTGAGAGTGAAGCTGAACCTGCAATGGAGAACCCAGAAACTTAGAGCTGCTATGAACATAGAAAGCTGCCAATGGAAACTGCAACATACAAAGCCATTCTGGGAGACAGTCCATATGAGCTGCAAGCAACAAAGCCACAGAGTTGGCCTTCCCAGGTCCTCAGAAATCCATTTTCTGTCACAGTGTGCCCAGATGCTGAATATGAATTTGTAAGATTTAATGTTTGCCCTGCTGGGTTTCAGTTCAGCCTTAGTCAAATCCCTCCTTCTTGCTTTCCTATTCCTTCCTTTTGCTAAGGGAATGTACAACCTTCAGCTGTCCCACCATTGTATCTTACAAAATATAACTGTGGTTTTTATTTCTGACAAGGGATCACAGCTAATATTTTGCCTCGAGTCTGAGAGAAGGCTTTGGGCTTGGACTTTTGAACAGTACTGGAATAGTTAAGACTTTAGCAACTCTTGGACATAGGCTGAATACATTTATCATTGCAAGATGGATAAAGCCTCTGGAGATTGGGGTAGAATTCCATAGTTTGGATATGGAATGTCTCTCAAAATCCCATTTGTTAAAGACTTAGTCCCTAGCTTGGGACTATTGGAATGTGGTGGCAATGCTAAGAGGTGGGACCTAGTAAAAGGTCACCTGGTGTTATGGTTTGGCCGTGAAATGTCCCACAGAAAAGCTAGTTTGTTGGTAATGTATAAAGGTTCAGAGGTAGTGCATGGCTGGAAGAGGTGGCTCATCAGGGACATGGCCTTGAGGACTTTATCCATCTATGGTTTCTTCCTGTCTCTCTGATTCTGGCCAACGTGAGTTGAAGAGCCTGTCTTCACCATGCTGTGCTGCTGCCAGGATGTCTGCCTTGGCGTTAGCCACCTATGGACTAAACTTCTGAAACCAGAAGCCTAAATATGCTTTTCCTCCTCTAAGTTGCTCTTGTCAAGTATTTTGGTCACAGTGACTAAAATGCTGACTAATACATCTGGTCATTTGGGCATACCCTTGAAAGGGAGAGTTGAACCCTTTCCACTTTTTCTCTTCCACATTTCGATCACAAACATTTTGCTTCACCACACACTCCCTTCCATGATGTGCTGCTTTACCACAGGCACAAAAGCACCAGGGCCAAATGACTGTGGACTGAAACCTCCAAACTGCTTTTCAAACTAAGCTTTTCTCTTTATAAGTTAGTTACCTCAGGTATTTTGTATAGTAACAGGAAGCTGGCTAACATATAAAATTGATCCGGAATTACTATGGCGAAGTGGTAGGAACTTTATCAGGTGGTTTTTGCGGGGAGAGATTTTAGGTCACTGGAAACATGCCCTCAAAAGAGATTGTAAGACAGAAATCTCCTCTTTCTCTCTGCTTCCTGAGGTAAACAACTTTCTAAGGCTGCAAGGAGGTGAACAACTTTGTTCTGCCTTGTATTGGCAACGATGGTGTGCTACCTAGGTGCAAACCCAAAAGCAATGAGGCCAATCAACCATGGAGAGAAAACTCTGAGCCACAACAAAGCTTTTCTAAGGTGATTTTCTCAAGTATGAGGTTACAGCAGTGTAATGCTAAAACAGTATCTACAAATAATTTATTCTTGTACTACATATAGGTCATTACATATATACATATTCCTAAATATATGCTTATTTCTACATATATATTTATATTTCCTTTCTGAAACAGGATATTGCTAAGTTGCTGGGGCTGGCCTTGAATCTATGATTTATCCTCTTTTCTTAACTTCCTAAATACTGAGATTACAGGCAAAGACTATCACACCCAGCAAACATATTATATATAAAACATACTATGTTTCATATAAATAAATATATATATATATATTTCTAATTATTCTGAAGTTGATCTTTTCAAAGTTTGGGCTTATATTCTATTTTAATTTTATTTTTTAAATGTAAATACAATCTTCTCTAGCATATTATTCTTTTTAAAACACAACTTTGATGTAATTTCAGATATGTATATATAGAGAGATAGATATGCATATATGTATATTCATCTTCTCTTTGCATGTTTTTGTTTTATAATACTCTCATAAAAATCCATTTTGATGCAATAATTTGGCAACAGTTTTCAGTAAAGCAGCAGATAGTAAATATGTTCTGCTTTTGGGGCCATATGGTCTGTATTGCCACTGCTCAACTCTGTCATATTAATGCAAAAGTCACCACAAATAAAATGTAAGCAAATTGTGACTGCCTTTCAATAAACCTTTATTTGCCAAAACAGGTATAGAATTGGATTTGGCCAGCAGGCAATGGTTTGCTAACCCTGACCTAGATCGTTTAAGGATGTCTTGCCCAAGAATCTCACATGAGGAATTTCAAAGATTAATCTTTCCAGAGCCGCTGACCTCCACATAAAAATTGCATGTTTGATTTTCTGTAATAGAGGAGTAGTTTGACACTTTTCACTATAATTCTCATATGACAAAGTGTTCCTTTCAAATTTCTTAGTGTCTAAAGCACATGGTTTATTTTGGAGTTAACTATGTTAACAGTGTTGCAGAATCCCAGAGTGGATGGAGCTGGAGGGACACATTATAGGAGTAATTTTTCACATAATGCCCTAGGGTGGTCCATGGGAAGGTGGTGATGACTGAACTCTCAAATATCTGTGGGAGACAGCACATCACAGGATAAGTAAATTGTTCTTGGCACCTGGTCTGTTTACCTCCCTGACTGGGAGAATCATTGCTCTGGTAATGCTTTTCCAGCAGGCAGGTAGAAACTTCATGGATAATGGCAGCAGTTGGTGATTATATTCGGCTGTGAGAAACAGAAAACTTGTTCATCACTGGCTTAAACAATTATGGCCTTATTTTTTCAAACAATTAAAGGATTAAAATTATATCAATGGCTCATAAGAGTCGGTGCTGAGATTTCTGCAATTATCTTGGCCTTCGCCTTAGCTTCCTACTGTTTAGGTTGCTTGAGCTTCAGTCACCAAGTTTATATTCCAAGCAGGAGTAAAGTGTAAGCAATGGGAAGGAAGCAGGTGCTTATATTAACAAAGAAAGTTTTAACCTATTTTTACATGGCCAAGTTTGTGCCACTTGGCCTTTCATAGTATGTTGAAAAATGTGACTCTAAGTCTAGCATGCGGGTCTTGCTATAAAGGTTGATCCAATTGACCAGCAGTTGGTAAAGCACTCATAATTATAAGTGAAAGAATAACTGCCTTTCTGCAGGTAACAGAGAATCAGCCAGATTGGAGGACACATTTCTTTTCTTTTTAAAATTTTATTTATGCATTATAATTATACAAAATAGTATAATCTGTTGTTACATATGTGTACATACACATAAAATATCTTGGTCAATTTCACAGTACCTCCCCTTTGCGTCCCCTCCTTCTTACCTCTGTTCTTCTTCCTGTATTCTACTGGTCTACATCTGTTTTCATTAGAACACCTTCTGTTTTTTCTCTCTTTAGCTTCCACATATGAGAAAAATGTGACCCTTAACTTTCTGAGTCTGTGTTATTTTGTTTAATATAATGCTCTCAATATCCATCCACTTTCCTACAAATGACACAATTTCATTCTGCTTTCTGTAAGAATAAAACTCCATGGAAAACCTGTGCCACATTTTCTTTATTCATCTGTTAGTAGACATTTAGGCTGTTTCCATAATTTGGCTATTGTGAATTGCACTGCAATAAACATGGTTATGCAGTATTGCTATAGTATGTTGACTAATTCTTTTGAATAAACACAGAGGACTGGTAGAGCTGGGTCATATGGTGGTTCTATTCTTAGTGTCTGAAGGAATCTCCATACTGATTTCCATAGTGATTTACTAACTTATGTTTCCATCAACAATGTATAACAAGTTTCCTTTTTATTACTTCTGTTCTCTTTTCTCTTTTCTATTCCTCTTATGCCCTCTCCTTTTAAGCTTAAGGTTGAGTAAGTGTTTTAAATTTTAACGACAAATGAATTAAATATAAAATGGAAACAGGAGAATTAATAATATTACATAACCATATGTGTTGCATAAATAATAAAAATATATAAATAAATTAAAGGAAATGGCACCAATAATGTCATGTAGGAGGAAAAAATTGGCTTTTATTTTAGCAATACATCTTTTTTTTTCCCTAATAAAATAACAAAGTAAGTACAAGATGGAAAATGTATCACCTAATTTAGAAAAAAAATTAAATATTTTTCATGAAATTTGATGTATTTACTGTAATATATATATAGGAAAACTAAATAACACATATTGTCCAATGTAATTAGGTGATCATTATAATAACAGCTATCATTACAGAGTCACACAATTAATGCATACGTGAGGGCCTGGGTTGATCCTCAATGCTGTAAAAACTACAGTCCCCCCAAAACAGCAACAACATTTGTAGCCTATTCAATTAGCTGTGAAAAACAAATAAAAAAAGAGAAAATAACAATGATTATTATGTGCAAGTATTGTGCTATCTATGAGAAAAAGCAACAGAATAAAAGTGTATAACTTAAGGTTGGCCCACTAAGAGAAAAAATAGTTTGTGGTACAGTATTGTAGATGTTATGACATTTTTATACCCATAATTTGAATATATAATGTTAAAATTTTCTGTATTTATTATGTATTCTTGGTTTAAGTTTCTGAGCCCAACTAATCTCCTACAAATGAGACAATTTAATCCAGGTACTCTCTAACTTCCCTAATTTCAGTTTATCAAACCAGCCTCATTTCTATTTGACATTCACACTTGTCCTAGTGACCTAGTAACCTAGTGTGCGTCTCCCATCAAGTTAGACCTAAATACGAAAAAACTGGGAGAGTAATCTCCTATTAGTGCTGGGGGAGGAGGGCTTGTTCTTACTATCTTTCTCATTGTTTGTATCTCCCACAGATGTCCAATATTCTTACTTTTACAGATTCTTTACTTCATAACACTCTCAAAGAGACTTTTTCATGACCAAATTGTGTGTTGTAAATGTGTGCGTGTATACATGTATGTAATGAAATTCTATATGTAACAAAATATAGTAAACATTATTAAGTATATATTATGTAGACTATATTATACATTGTCTACTAATACTATATATAATGCTACATAATATAAATGATCTATAAGGTAAAATACCATGTCATTTTTCTTTGGTTGGACTCATTTACTTTTCTAAACTTGACTGTTTACATTCATTATTTTCATTATTCCAAAAGCATAATTAATTTTCTCCAAAGAATATTGTTTTTGGATTTTTGTTTTTATTTCAGCAAGTTGAGACATTGATAAAAATTTAAACGTAGCTATCTTAAAATTCCAACAAAATGGAAAACTCTCTTTTCCACCCCTTTTCAACTCTAGGGAACACTTCCTAAGTTGCTGTTTGGATTTGTTAGTGTGTCTCCCGATATTTCCCTACATGTTTTTAAGTATTATGATTTGTCACTATTTTTGAAAATTAAATTGAATTATTTTTATTGCTTTCTTTTGATGAAGATAAATAAAGTGGGTCCATGATTTTTCTTCTTTGCAAGGGTATAAAAGTGTTGTGCATTCAGTATCAACTATACTTTGATTTTTTTCTTCTGATAAGGCTATATGGTATGATATTCTTCCTTGATGCTGGGCACTGGCTCCTAGTAAGCCTAATGAGCATGAGGGTAAGCAAGCAATACTCTACATTGTACTATGCTGCTGTGCTATGATGTCTGGTGGGCTATATGTATTAATTTTACTTTAGACTCAACATATTTTTAACTTCAGATGGATTTACCAGAGCATAACCCCATGAAAAATCAAGAAATATCTGTATTAGCATTCTTAAAGCTATATCACAATTCTGCCCCTTGCTTGCTTCTGTTTTAGATGAAGCACAATTTTTTGCTAACCATCAGTATTCTCAATCTACATGTTTATGACTCTACTGATGTTAACTGATGAATGTTGGTAGTACAATTCTGATTTTATTTCAGTTAATAATGGCCACGTATCTGATTTACTTATTTTGCTATTTGTTACTGTTCCTGCACTCTGTTGAATAACTATAAAACCTATTTCAATTCCATTTTATTGAAGGTTTTGTTGAATTGATTCTCATGATGATTCTGCTCATCCTTTCTGCACAATAGTCCTTGGCATTTTCAGCAATTTGGTAACTAACCTCAATGTTTGTAATTATGGTTTTCTGGTTCACATGTTAATATTTTTTGTTTATTATTCTGTCATTCCAGTTAATCACATTCTATATTGCTTGCTTACAACTGATGGACATATTTATTGAGAGCACATAGACTGCAAAAGTTTTTATTCTACCTGAAAAAAACAAATTTGTATACTGATTACTGGGCAGAAGTTAATTTTTCCATTACAGATTCACATGCATTTTTCTATAGTCATCAAGATTTTCGCTGGTGCCATTAAACGTAAAGACTGAAAACTTTTTGCTGTCAGGATGCTTTTGTTGGGTGGTGTGAAATTCTGTGATGATGATAGCTTTCAGTATTGGTTTCTTTGTAGCTGTTGATTCTAAGGTATGCTTTCAGTTCTGGGAAGTGTTCTTATGTTGCTTCTTTACTATTTTCCTCCATTTCATACTCTGTTTCTCTCTTTTGACAGTCTCCTGAATTGTAAATTGCCCTTCCTGAATTGAACCTTTAATTTTGTTATGTTTTCTTTCATATTACTAAAATCTTTGCTTTACTTGAATTATCTAAAAGATTGCTTTGCTCATCATTAACAAAACTTAATGAAAATTTTCATGTAGCCATCATATTTTATATATTGGTAGATCTTTTTTATTTTCTAATTCCATTTTTAAAATAACTTGCTCTTATTTCAGATTTCCAACAACAACAACAACAACAAAAACACACATTTCCCTGAAAAGGACAGCAGCAAAATGCTTAATACTTTATTCACTATCTAGGTCGCCTCTTTTTTATGGAGTATTTCCTAGGCTTTTTTATCTTTCATGTCAAAAATGATGTTGAGTACTGTTTTGCAATGCACTTAATATTAAAGGCTGACATTAATAAGTCAATGGGCCATTTTTTTCTTTGATAAGGGTTTGCAGGTATTATTACTCATAGCTATTTGTTACTAAGAGTCTTTTCTTTTTTTCAGAGAGAAATATTCACTTATCCTAACTATTTGTGTAGTATTGGTTATGAGTGTCCTAAAAAATTGAGTGGTGGGCGGAACTTCAGTCATTACAGTTTCATATTTACATTTTCATTTAAGGTACCATGTACTATACAAATTCAGCACCTCACTATGCATGAATGGCCAATATAGTGGCAATGTGAACTTTTCTTGCCAAAATTAATCTGAAGAGTAAACTTTCTATTTCTCATAGAGATGTGGGAAAAGCTAATTAAACTGAAGTAAGTCTTACAGCCATTATGTATTAATTAGCTATACAGAAAGACTAGAACTACAGTTTAAATGCTATTGATATATATTTTGAGATAGTTTTTTGCACATCTTAACTACATGACCAGAAGTAAAATCTTGCACAAGTTTCATCTTTATTCTCAGTTAAGTTAGTTAAAAGTCTTCCATCTACTTTTAATTTTCAAAAATAACATTTATCAGCAAATGTCTCTGATAATGCTTTAAAGACTTTAATGCACATTTCTGGAGTTTAAATAAACAAGACAAACTCATGTGTTATATCAGCTATGTTGAACCAACTATCTCTCAAATAAAATTTATTGTATTTTTTGTCCATGGGCATAAATTACCAACTTTTAATACATTAAACTACTTTTCAAATTGAGATCGTTTATATAAAGTTCTGGTCTATTCTTCTCAACTCTATTGGTATTGTGTATTTTTAATATTATAATTTTAAAATGTTACTTTTAATATATGATTTTTCTGTAAGTTTTTTTTATTGTTTTTTTAGCTCTTCTCCTGTGTTACTTTAAAACATATTTTAGGGAGAAATTTGATCTTAGTTCATTTGGGCCACTATCACAATAATATCATAAACTAGGTGGCATGCAATTAACAAAATGTTTCCCTCTCACAATTTTGGAAGAAGGAGAGTCCAACATCAAGGCATCAGCAGAGTCTGATGAGGGCTTGCCTTCAGATTCATAGGAAGAGCTTTCTCTCTCTGTCCTCCCATAGAGGGAGGGCTGACATGCTCCTTGGGCCTCTTCGTTAAGATCCTTCATGAGGGTTAGGGTTAGTGCAGGTTATATTTCAGTTGCTCACATTCTGCACACTCCAAAGCGGTCTTGTCTGTCTTCAGACTGTCTCTTGGACATCTCTTAGGAAACAACCTCTAAATCCTTTTAATGGTCTTTGAAGTAAGATTATTCTATACCAACTGCCTTGTGCAAGGCTATATTTATCCTGTTCTGTATGCCTGAGGACTTGAGCAATGTTTTACCTGTCTTTCCACATAAGTTTGTGCAAACAATGTGATTCATGATGAACACCTATTCTTCTCCTTGGGGTGAGAAAGATTACAAGTCTGAGTGTCTCAGTTGAGACACATGGGTGCTGCATGACTATGTGTTATTTCATCACTAAAACCACCATGAAGTAGGGTTTGAGTGAGCTTCCCTTGGCGGTAATATTTCACACATGTCTTACTTATTGGTGGAGAATTAAATGCATTCACATGTCACCCCAATGGGTAGAGACTCCTGTGTCTTAGTCCATGTAGGCTGCTGGAACAAGCTACCCTACACTGGTTCATTAATAAATGATGGAGCCAGGATTGGTGGCACACACTTGTAATCAGAGCACTTCAGAGGATGAGACAGGAGGATCTCAGGTTCACGGCCAGCCTCAGCTACTTAGTGAGGCTCTCCTCAACTTAATGAGAGCCTATTTCAAAATAAATAATAAAAATAGGGTTGGGGATGTAGCTTGGAGATAGAATGCCTCTGAGTTCAATCCCCAGTGCCACAACAAATAAATAAATAAATAAATAAATAAATAAATAAATAAATAAATAAATAAGTAAATGATGGAAATTTACTACTGACAGTTGTAGGCTGGAGAGTCCAAGATCAAGGTGCCAGTAGATTTGGTTATCATGGGCTCTCTTCTTCAAAGCTAGTTCTTTTCTTGTCTACTCACATAGTAGAAGGGATGAACAAGCTTCCAGGAGGTCCTTTTATAATGACACTAATCACATTCAAGTTGGCAGAATGACCTAAGCCCTAATGACCTAAGCCCTAAGCCTCCACCTCTTTCTTTTTTGTTTTTGTTTTTGTTTTTGTTTTTGTTTTTGAACTGAGAAGTGAACTGAGTGAACTGAGGATTCCACTGCTCCAGAACTGCGTATTCTACTGCTCCAGGGCAGGAAAGTAGAGTTCTTTGTAGAGCCTGGAATTGTGGGAACTCTAGTCTTCCCTTCTTGCTTTCACTTGTGGGGAAAATGAGGCAAGATTTGCATTTGCTTGAAGTTAATGGCTTTTGGCTAAACATTTCCATGTCCTTTCTCCATACTTTGAATAAAAAGTACAGCCTTTTGCTGCTGTGTTTTGCGTTTTCCTGTGTTTGTAGGCGGTTAGCACTTTTCCATTATAACTTTTCAGCTCAAAGCCTGAGATATATGAACAGAAAAGAAAACCCAAGAAATATTCTACTAGGTCACTCTTGGGTTTCAAAGTCTATAGCAAATCTGCATTTTTTTCTTGTATTTTAGGATTTTTCACTGTAGGTTTCATATCGTATTTCAGAGGGGTTTCTATTGTGTATAACAAAAAGAGTAAAGTTATGTCTATTCTATCTCTTCAGAGGTGCAAGTGATAAAGTTTGTTTCTGTATATTAAACTTACACCCTGGAACCTTCTAATTAACTTATTATCTATAGAAGTTACTACAGTCATTAGACTTTTCTTAACTAATAATAGTATTACTAACAGATAAAATCTGTTTTATATTAGTTTAAAATCTCTATACCTGTTTTTACACTTACCAAATTTCCCAGTGAATTTTATACCCACTAAGATGTTAATAAAGAAATGATGAAACCAGTTGTAACCCGTAATTCTAGTATTTGGGAGGCTGAGACAGAAGGATATTAGATTTGAGGCCAGCCTCAGCAATTTACTAAAACCTTTAGCAACTTAGCAAAACCCTATTTCAATATTATTTTAAAGGGTGAGAGTGTAGCTCAGAGACAGAATGCACCTGAGTTCAATCCCCAGCATGAAAAAAATAAAAATGTGACAGTAAGCATTGTTATCTTTTTTCCAATCTTATGAATAGAATCTTATGAGGAAAGAGTTCAATGTCTCACCATTACATGTGATCATAGATATATAGATATAGGGTTTTTTGTTTATTTCTCGTTTGTTATGAACATCCATTATTAGGATGATGAAGTTTCCCTATGTTTCTACTTTCTTTTAATATCAACTGTGAGTAGATGATAGATTATATAAAATTATTTTTCTGCATCTCTAAGATGATCATTTTTGTTGATCTGTAGACATAGTATATCACATTATTTTTTATTTTCTAGAATTTTAAGTGAAAATGTCAGCTATGTTAACTGTACTGTTTAATGAGTTTTGAAGAATATACTTAGGTAACCACTATTACAATCAAGAAATAAAACTTTCAAATTATTTTACAAAACGTTTTTGTGTTCCTTTGCAGTTAAGATTTCCTCATATCCTTACTTTTGACATCTTTATCAGTTTTACTTATTTTAGAAGTTTCTAATGTAAAATTAAATATATTGAATTTTTCAAGTTATTTCTTTCTCTCAGAATATATGGAATAGTAATGTTTCACCTGAGTTACTGAGTACATTTGTACTTTGTTCATTTTTATTGCTGATACACGTATTATTTAGTAAATGTTTCATAGATTGTTCATCCATTCAACTTTTGATGGACATGTAGTTTACATTTTTGGATAATAAGAAAAAACTACCATATACATCTGAAAAATATTTGTGCTGTTTCTTTTTATTTTTTCTTCAATAAATAGCTGAGTCAAATTGCTAATTCACAGGATAAGCATATGAGTACTTTAATAAGAAAATATCAGACTGTTTCCCAAAATGATTTCACAATTTTATATTCCCAATAGCAGTGCAAATCCTTCTGCATGCCAACACTTGATATTGCCATATGTTGAATATGAGCCATTTAACTATGTATGTTGCAATAATTAATTGTGGTTCTAATTTACATTTCCCAAATAACTAAAATGCTGAATATATTTCTTGTAGGTTTTGAATTAATGTTTGTATATTTTGGAAGTGTTTTCTCAAACCTCATTAAATTTTAGGTAGGAAATTATTATACAGTATATAACCTAGACACAAGTCCCTCTTTTTTTCAGATATGTATATAGTAAATATATTCTCCTACACATGGGTTGTCTTTAAATTTTATTAATAATTTCTCTAGAAGAGCAGAAAATGTTAGTTTTGATGAAGGCCAAATCATTTCTTTATTGCTTTTGCTTTTTTGTGTCCAAAGAATCTTTTTTAATGCAAGAAAAAAGGACTTAGATATTTTTCTTAAAAATATTTAATTTTTGCCGGGCTTGGTGGTGAATGCTTGTAATCACAGCATTTGGAAGGCTGAGACTGGAGGATCTGGGTTCATGGCCAGCCTTAGTGAGGCCCTCTGCAACTTAGTGAGACCCTGTTTCAAAATAAAGAACAAAAAATAGGGCTTGGGTTGTAGCTCGGAGATAGAATGCCCCCAGGTTCCATCCCCAGTACCGAAAAAAAATTAATTTTATTAGTTACATTTATATTGATAATCCATGTCAAGTTAATTAATTTGCATGATATGGAAAATATACTTAATTTATGAGGCCTATAAGTTAGTTATGTAAATAATGCACATAAAGTTTATCATTTCAACCTCCAGAACATTTCACAGTAGGATATCTCAATAAGATTACAAAAAATCTAGCAGACATAGCGTGAATAGACAGAAAGCATATTTCTGCCCAGTTTAGGCAGAAATGCAATTAATTTTGTGTACTCTTCAATAATAAAAATAGATGATTTTTACATAACTTGTATTTTTCCTATAAACTTTATCAGTACTATCAAATATTTTAACCTTTTATGTCAATTTTAATTAAAAATAACAAAATGAGAAAATAAATAGAAATATGACCTTACAAATGTCTCTAAGTATCTTAGAATCTGGACAAGACTCCTGTCTCCTACGTTAGTCAATACTATACCACATTGTACTCAGGGGTATTATGTAATGTTGTTTGGCACAAAATATATTTAAAATACAGCTTTAATATTGTTTTAATACATTTTTAAACAAATTAAACATTTAACAAACTTTGAATTAGAGTGTTTTAAGACCTCACAATCATACGACCTTCTATATTTTTTTAAAGTACACATTGATAAATTATTAAGGAGAAAAAGATTACTGGAACTATTTGGCTGTTTTTGTTGTTGTTGCTATTCTACCGAATCAAAACAGATCTTTTTAATTCCTCAAACATCGATGTCTCTCATTTGAGAAAATTAAATTACTCAAAGAAGATACTTCTGCAATAAAGATAAAATTTTCATTTTTAAATAATCCTTTCTACAATTGGATACTTTATCAAAAGGAAGAAAAAGAAACTTCATCTTCATTCAAAACGTCCCTGAATCAGGCAACAATATTTTCCCTATGCTTTCCAAGCAATGAAAACAAAAATTGCAAACTCCACAGTTTGCTTAATAAGATTCATATGTAACTTTTTAATCTCTTTTTCAAAATCTAAATGCCACTTTGTAATAATAGTTTATGCTTCTAAAAGAAAAGATTTTGCCTCTAATCCTATTTCTATTCTTCTCATATTCTCAGTTGTGCAAGGCACAGATGGGTCCTTTGGACTCTGTGGACAATTCAACAAGGAGTGAATGGTTGATGGGAACATGTCATTTGAAACCAATGTGTCTACTCAAAGAAATTGAGTACATATACTCTATGCATCTGTATGTATATATGTATTGTGTGTGCTTCATGTTATTAGTATTACTAAATTTTTTAAAGATTCCAAAAAGTATCATCCTACTCTATTTTCTGCTGCTCTAACAGTAACTATACACTGGGTAATTTATTTTTAAAAATTTCTTACAGTGCCAGACAGTAAGTTCAATATCAAGGTGCAGGCATCTCATGAGGGCCTTGTAACTGCATCCATGGAGAAGGGTGGGAGGCTTAGAGAGAGCTGGAGAGAGAAGATCAAACAGAAAGACTTGTATAATTGGCCTAATCTGTTCATTAGGACGAAATGCTTCTTACCTCAATACCTGTGTCAGGCTCCACCTCCCCACACTGGTGTATTGTAAAATCAGTTTTCAACACATGCTTTTGGGGAACATATTCAAATCATCACAACTACTCCTCTGATAGAAGACTAATATGTAGAATATACAGAGAACTCAAGAAACTCACCCCTAAGAAAACAATCATATGCTCATACGAGGATATGTATTTTTTATTTATCTAAAAGATAAATCAGAATTTTCTACATGAAACATGTAAGAGAAGCTTGGTGGTCCTGATGATAAGAGTGAACTTATGACAAAGTAGTCATAAGTTCCTCATTAAAATATCAGTATTCATGATCTACATTTCCAATAAGAAAAGGTTAATTAGTTTGAAATTATTTCCAAGACTTCCCTATATTCCCCCAGAGATTAAATCTTCTTTCTAATGTCAATCATATGAAAGCTATAGCCTGGAAACTAGAAAAATAAACATAGATTTTAAAGTAAATCTATAAATTAAAAAAAAATTATTTCAGGGGTTTTAAAGTATCATCTTGAGACCAATATCACCAGTATTACCTCAAAGCAGCCTAAAAATGCAAATTCTCAGGCATTACTCAATGCCCAATATACTAGCAAATCTGGAGGAGGCCCCAGCAAACTGTTTCACAAGTACTCGGATGATTTTTTGTTGTTGTTATTTGTTTGTTTGTTTTGTGGTACTAAGGACTGAATACAGGGACATTTTATTTCTGAACACTCCCAGTCCTTTCGTTTTTGTTTGTTTGCTTGCTTGCTTGCTTTGTTTTGTTTTTGTTTTGAAACAGTCTCACTAGGATGCTGAATGTTTTTCAAAGTTGCTGAGACTGTCCTCAAACCATTGATCCTCCTGTCTCAGCCTCCCAAGTGCTGAACCTAACAGGCATGTGCCACCGCACCTGGCTACCCAGATAACTTTGATGCACACTTAAGTTTACAAACCACTAGCCTATTTGTTGAGTAAAATTGTCATATATGCACAATAAAACACATGTCTTTTTAGGCTATCATAAAATAGTTTATTTTTTTCCCATACCACATTTAAGAAGTTGTATAAAATATACGATTATGAATAGTTTTCCATATGTATATAATGTACAGTGGCAGTAATTCCTCCTCGAACTGCAGAACATTTTCCTTTTTCCACCTGTGCATAGCTCCAGCCATTCCCAGTGCTTTTGCCTTTGTCTTCTGCTTTAATTTCCCTTTTTAAATTTATTATTATAAAATTTCCCCCCTATCAAATTTGTAATTTTTTACTATTCATTCTGTCAGTATATTCTTCAAGTCTTCATAGATTTTTCAGGCCAAGTTATCTTTCACTTGTCAGTCTCTAAGACTGTGGCCTTTTTTGTCTTCTCTTCTCAAGCTGGATTACCTTGCTTTTTAAGGAGAGACAGATGCTGGTAGCACACCTGCCTAAGGCTGCTGTCATTTCCTTCCCCCGAAAAATGATACCGTCCCAACTTTTAAGAGTTCAAGATTTTATGCCTTCTTTCTGCGTATTTTCAATCAAATAAATATATTTAGAAGTGTAAAAATATTTCTCTATGAAAATTTTGAACAGCTAAAGATATAGCTAGATTTGGAATCAGAACCCTGAATCAAATTCTAATTTGGACAATGGTTAATTATATTGCCTTAGTCAATTAACATTTATGGTATTAAGTTTCTTCATATGTAAAGTAAAATAATCATTTTTTACTTTCAAGTTTGTCTTGAGGTTTAAGATAAACTTGGAGAAAGCATGTAACTCCAGACATCAGAGATGAGATGGTTCTTGACAAGAATCAAGAAATGGTCACTCTGTGTATGTATATAATTTTGTGACAAAGTCTACAAAATTAGCAGAAAAATTCCTTAAGCTATATTCCCCCATAGATAAGCATTTATTGTCACACTGAATATCATTGATTTGCTATTTTCTCACAAAATATTTTAGTTAAAAACAGTATTCTAGAGGATGAGTCAGTACATGGATGTCTGAGAAAAATTCCTTTACAATACAAATTATTGCTACAATTGTACATATAACCTACATACAAATTATCAAATATAAAGTTGAGAATTTAGGTTATAATAATAAAGACACATTGGATACTTACCATAGGATTTTGTGCCATATTTTTATTCATAAAACAGAATGACGGATAGATTGTCTTATTTTTGCATTAATTTTACAGATAAGAAAATGGAAGCACAGAGATATTAAGCTATTTGTCTGAGAAAACAGAGCTAGTAATTGTCAGCCAGGATTTAAATGCAGGCAACTAGTCTCTGAAACCCATCCTTCAACTGAGGTCCTCTGCTGCGTTTACAAATAAAATGCACCAGAACAAACACATTCAGTCATAAAATCTGTCTATATTGTGATTTATAAATACATAACTATAAAGCCATTGTTGTCCTGCCTTATCATAATCTCCTAGGGAAAAATAATGCAAAATGTTAAATAAAAACACTCTTCTCTCTCCATACAGGATAGAATCTATCAGAAGCAGAACAAGATGGAGATGGGGTGGGGCAACTTGAAGTGAAAAGAGACATCTTTGTTTCTTTTTATACTTCTATGCCAACTTGTGAGCAATGACTACTAAATTAAAGTACTTATGTTTTGTAAGAAAAGTAAGATTATAAAACTAGCAGTGCTGAAGTGGCTGTAGACCTTGGTATTTTTGCTTACTTTTGGGACCGGATGTTGAAGGCTATGGCCAATCCTGATAGCTGGACTTTTCTAAACAGCTCTATTGAGATAACTCATATACTTTGTCTTAACGCTGGGAAAAATGATAGAATTTAGGGAATAAGGCCCAGGTTTTTGCTAGACTTTTGGCTCAAGGTAAAGAAAAGGAGATGTGCTGATTTTCTTCCAAACTGTCTAATCCATTTTCTCCGGAAAGGAAACTAGACAAAGAAATGGGACGACTGCCTTGTCAGGAGCTATAAATGGACTGTTTGGCTGCAGTTTCTTCTTTTAAAATCTCTTAGGAATCTGCTAACAGAGAGCAAGTCATAGATAAACCCAAATAAAAAGTAACCTCATGATTGACTATTTTTTCAAACTTACTTTCTGCCTTAAGTTTTGCCTTCTGTATGTTGTATCAACTCTGACACCAATGTCTTTTCTTATGAACATATCTCTGCATTAGCATTTCAAGGTCCGTGGCAGAGTATAGCTTCATGTTAATTTATGGGGTCTGAGCACTCTTTGGAATTTGCTATCATTTCCAAAGCTGTTTAAAATGCCTATGTGACATTTTCCATGGAAAAACTGACATTGGAATCAGCCTGATTGGTTCAGGGGAGTGGCTAGATATGGCATCACATTTCTAGCTGGTTTAGAAAACAAAACAGATAATTTAAAGTGATGTGGTAGAAAGAGCAAACAAACATCCAAGAGTAGAGTTCCACTTTTATGTCTACCATTATCCTATAAGATGGCATTCCCTTCAATATCTTTGCATGTAGTAATATATAATAAACACAAAAATAAAGAACAACTATACAACAAATAAACAGTCTCTCTCTTACCAAAGTAGTTTTATCTTAAATTGAATATAAACTAAATAATGCTAACTATATACACTTCTCATTAGTTTTCATTTCTCCTGCCATCTCTTCCTATTCACCAATTCTTCAAGAGTTCTTTTCTCCACAACCTTTGAGATAATGTTGACACATTCTAAATAATGCCATTTTGCAGTTTTTTTGTAGTTTCTGATCACTAACATTTGCCTCATAGGATATAATGTAGAAAGATATACTCACATCCTGCTATAACTATGTCCTTGGGGTCCTTGTATATGGGCAGCCTTTTAAAATTTACAACGAGGTCCTTTGGCATAACAGGATTTGGCTGTGATTCAGGATGAATTTCCCTTACAACAAAATAGCTTCCAGAATGTCGTAAGAGGATTTCAAAGCATTTCTGGAAACTTTTATTTCTTTTTTATTATGAGTACAGTTTTAGGGACTTAGACATGATACTTTTTAATGTTGTCTGGAGGTAAAATATCTTTTCATTTATGCCTATTCATGTAACTGGGGACATATGCTTTATTTTGAATTTCTAATGTCCAAGAAAATTAGTGTTACAATCCTAATTATTTTTTCACAAATTCTTGAGTTACTTAGTCTTTTCATTGCACTACTAATTAGCAGATGACCTGAGGAAGTCTCAAGTCCTCTGACAATATCTGAGTGCCCAATTATTTGATTTAATGTTGAAATCAACTATGAGAAATTAGCTTGAGACTCCACAGGTTTACAGGCTCATCCTACAGGATTGCCTACAATTCAGATGTCAGCTACAAGTAAGTTATATACACCGCCCACAAATTTCCTGACCAACTACAAACTTGTGTGTTTCTATCACCCCATCCAGTGTCTAATCCTTCACTAGAATAGATCATAGAATTCAAGAAAACACTTTACTTAATATATGTCAGAAACAGCCAAATGAAAGTGAAGCAGAGAGTTCCATGCCACTCCAGGACTGCTACTCTACTAGCGTCTGGTCCTGTTCACCACCCTGAAAGCTGTCCAAATTGCACAGTTGAAGAGTTCCCATAGTGCTCAGTCTTTAGCCCTCTCTTATCCTCTCTGGAGAACTTGAGTGGGGTTGAAAGCTTCCAATCTACAATCACTGGGTTTTTCTGGTGACCAGTCCATCCTGAAATTGCCTTACCATGAGTCACTTCATTATTATATACTCAGGTGTGATATTTTGAAAGTGATCATTAGGAATAACAAGAGACACTTTTATTACTCAGGAAATTTGAAATGTTTTAGAAGCCCTGTGCCATTTATCAGGGACAAATTTATTTCTTCTCTGTGCTACATGACTTTAATACAACCGTCTACTTGTATGGAAGTTCTCACAATTACATATATGATAACACTATAGAGCCAACTCCAAGGAAATTAACAGCCTTTGAGTATTTTCTATCTCTATTATTTTATTAATACATTATTTTTGTGGTACTGGGGATTGAACCCGGGGACATTCTACCTCTGAACTACACCCCCAGTCCTACTTTTTATTCTTTATTTTGAAACAGGGTCTCACTAAGTTGCAGAGGGCCTCACTAAATAGCTGAGTCTGGCCGCTGAACCTGCGATCCTCCAGTCTCAGTCTCCCAAGTACTAACTGGAATTACAAGCCTGTGCCACCACACCCAGCTATTTAAACATTTATCTAATTGTAGTTTATTTCTTTCTGAATTATTTGTAAAATAAAAAATCATTAATTTATGGTTTAGAATCAAGTACTTTACTTGAAAGATAAGCATATTGAAAGATAGTGATTCCAAGAATCAATCAATCAATCTCTCTCTCTCTCTCATCTATCATCTATATATTTTCTATCTATCTATCTATCTATCTATCTATCTATCTATCTATCTATCTCTTTCTCTTATCTGGGGTCTCTGTTCACTTCATGCTATACATTCCATACATTCCCCCATTTGTATTATGGAGAATGTTGTTCTGGTGCACTAATGTTAGGACTAGAGCCAAAAATATTTATCCAGTTGAAATAATCACTAAATCAAAATAATACATCTCACTTTACTATGATAAACAAATATAAAATGACTTTCAAGAAGTTTTCAGATTGAGTTTAAGCAGAGAAAAAATAAGCAGTAGCAAACTCTCTCATATTGAAAATATTCCTTAACACTTTTAGTTTTTAAGCTATATGATTTCTGAACCTTCCTGCAGTTGGTTTTTGATTTTTGTTGTTGTTGTTCTTCTTCTTCTTCTCTAGAACTTTTAATCTGTGAGAGAGTGGGTCAAGATCTTTCTGGAACCATAATAATCTTTTTAGATAATTATACATTATCCTTTTTTCCCACCATTTTACAATCAACTATTCTACTCTTGTTCACGTTCTTGAACTTATTGAATCTTTTACAGGGATCACCATCCTTTGGACCCCAATACTTATCTTTCTCAATGACTTCAAATTCCTCTTGGTGACATATTATTTTCTTTTTCCTGTGTCTGGCTTATTTTGCTTGACAAGATGTCCTATACCTCCATCAATTTCCCTGAAAATCACATCATTTCATTTTTCTTTGTTACTTAATAAAACCCTATGGTGTAGATGGACATCTACGCTGATTTCATAAATTGGCTTATGTGAATTGCGCTGTGATAAGCATGGATATGCATGTATCCCTAAAGTATGCTGACTTTAATTCTTTATCTTTGGATAAAAAAATAACACCAATGCTACTCAAATTATTTCATAATATAGAAAGGGAGGGAATACTTAGGAAATGATTCTATGAAGCCACTATCACTCTAATACCAAAACCAGAAAAGGACACTTTAAGGAAAGAAAACTACAAATTTATATCCTTGATAAATATAGATACCAAAAAACTTAATAAAATATTAGTGAATCAAATTCAATAAAACATTAAGACAATCTTATACCATAATTAAATTGATTTTATTCTAGGGATGCAAGAATATTTCAAAATACACAAACTAATACACATTACTCATGACATAAAGGACCAAAATTACATGATCATCTCAGTAGTTGTAGAAAAAGCCTTCAACAAAATTCATGATAAAACATTTCCTATCTATCACTACCTGTTTATCTGTTGCTATAGTATGGATATTTTTTTGTTTCCCTGAAGGCTCATGTATTGGGAACTTGGTTCCCAGGTTGGAGAATTTAGCAGATAGTTAAATCGTTAAGAGGTAGAGCCAAGTAGGCATTCTTTAGGTTAATTGGGACATCCCTTTGAAAGGGATCAAGGTATTTCTTGTGACATCCTGTCTAGTTCTTAGTAAAGGTTTATTATAGAAACCTGAGCTTGACCATGAGTTACTTTTGGCTTCCTTTTTTGAAATCTGGTCCACTGTCCACCCCGGGGCCTTCACCAGCGCCTGTGCTAGTCTATGGTAAGTTGAATGTCAGCTTCCAAAAATATTAGCTAAATAAATCTACTTTTTTCTTTAAAGTTATCCTGCCTCTGGTATTTTATCATAGTGAATAAACTCTGATTAGTATGTCTTCTTTAGATTATTTAGTTTTCCAATTTATTCATTCTCTGTAAATACCAGGGACAAATTTGGTCATTTTTTACTTTCCATTCCTGTTTGTTGACTTTCCTCCTCTTTCAATCCTTAAAATTAAGTTAACTCTGCCATGTATCCTCTTCATCTATCCTATTCATTCAGTTGTTGTAATCCCTGTGTTACACTTTTCTTCAAATCTTAAGATTCATTTATCCATCTGCCTGCTTGATATAAGACATTATTCTACATATTCATCAAACATTTTAACCATAATCTCATGAAAAGTTGATATTCATGGTATTTTATTTCTATCAGAATACATTTAGTAAAATTAGTGAACACTGATTTGTTCTACTTCTAGGTGACTTCATGTTGGCATCATGAAGTCATCCAAATCAGAATGCTCTAGCAAAAAACAAAACAAAATAGAAAATAATAAAGGAATATAATAAAAATAGTAGACAAATAACAAAATGAAAAAGGGTATCTGAGGGAGATAATACACATAAAGTGATAACAACCATAATATTTAAAGAATGAATAAATTTTGAGGGTGAGGGAGCATAATCTTATTAGAAAAATGGGAAAATACAAGAGCATATATAAATACACTTGAACATACAAAGTCCTCAACTTTACTCAAAATTAGGAAAATACCAGTATCACATAGAGATACAAATGTTTCTACCTATCACCTATAAAATTATTAAATATTTGTGAATATACATATATTTTGATAATCCTATGTATAAACAGTCACTATGATGATTGGTGGATGGAACTCAAATTGGCAAACACTTTTTTAGGGAGGGACTACCTTCATATAGTAAAGTTCTAAATCTATTTACATTTAATCCAACAAGCCCATTCCAAATATTTACCATAATAATCTGTCTATATTAGTATGAACATATATTAATGTTTACTGTTTAAATTGTAAAATATTGAAATTTACCTAAATATATACACAAGGAAAATAGTTGTATAAAATATGATCCATCTATATATTTGAATGTTGTACAGATGATATAAAAAATAAAGATTTCTATAAAGTGGTAAGAAAAGATTTTTAGAACAGACTATAAGTAAAAAAAAAAGTTCAAGAATGTGTTTATACCATACTCTTTTTCATGTAAGAAAATTAAAAACTATATATATGTATATATAATCTAAAAAAAAAAACTTCCAGAATTTAAAAATCAGAAACAAACAAACAAAAAAACTTCCCAAGGAAGATGATAAATAATAAGGTATGGTCAGTGGCACACATCTGTACTCCCAGTACTTGGTAGATTGAGACAAAAGAATCACAGGTGCGGGCGTGGTGGTGCACGCTTGTAATCCCAGCATTTGGGAGGCTGAGACCAGAGGATCTGGGTTCGAGGCCAGCCTCAGCTACTTAGTGAGGCACTCCGCAACTTAGTGAGACCCTGTTTCAAAATAAAGAATAAAAAATAGGGCTGGGGGTGTAGCTTGGAGGTAGAATGCCCCTGCGTTCAATCCCCAGTACCGCAAAACTGGAGATGGAGGATAAAAATAACATAGCAATGATAGGAAAATAAGACCATTATGATTGTAACCTTTTGTGTGATTTTAATTTTAAAACTGTGTGAATGTTCCACATTCTCATAAATTAAATTAAGCAAATTATAACAATCCAAAGAATAAAATAAAATTGATTACAGATAAGCCTAACTAGGTTTCAAATGAATAGCATAAGTATGCTGAAGGAGGAATAATACATTTTGTTAACTTTGAAGCACAAATAAAATTTGATTATACATATGTATATGTACATATATATTAAGGTGAAATATAATAATTATAATAGAATGTTCTATCCTTGTTTGTAATGGTAATGATGTTTTCTCAGAAGTATGCATTTTCAAAACTGAGTACTATATCTGCCCATCTGTCATCTATGTATGTATGTATCTATCCATCTGTCCAACTTACCCAGTCATACATCTTTCATCCAAATCTATTTTCCAACTATACGTATTGTCTATCACTCAGGAAATAAGTAAATATACTGCAGATAATGGGAATCAAGTTTTCCACTGTCAAGAAGAGTTATAAATATGGAATAGGAAAATTAAAATTGAAAACTGTGGAGTTGTATTACAAAAGAAAGTGTCAGATAAACTAGTTGCCAAATAATTTTGAATTAGAGCAACTACCTGAGAGACCATTTAATAAATATCATAGTGCAGATAACGCTGTCCAAGAGCTTATGCCAATATCAATGTGGCTATTTAGGAAAGTTCTCACATTTCTTGGTCTGTCCCCTCTCCTGGAAGAGGAGCATCCTGGTGTCAAGTCCTTTACTGCTAATCCTTCTGAATAATAGGGCAATAGAATGATGCTGCCTGCTTCCTTCCAAGATATCTTTGAATAGCCAGGTATCTATTATATTTCTAAATTTCTCAAGATTTTCCACCTCCACTCCTGGGCTGGGCTAGAAATGCAATTGTTGGTGGTTTGAAGATGTAGGAAAAGTGGTTAAGAGACACATCAAGGCCATCGTGCCTTCTGTAATCTTCCAGCTAAAGAGTCAGTTTCATAGTCAGAGTGTATGGATATTAAAAGATTAAATAAAAATGGAAAGTTTCTTGAAGTAGAAAATGTGTCTTAGTTATGAATGTATCTAAGTTCTCATTATGTATTTTAACACATAATTAGGAGCTGTGTTAGTAAATTAAATAGATTAAAAATAAGAAAACATGACTTGTTATGCTATGCATATTATTAATTCGAAACAATAAAAATTTAACTCATTTTGAAAGGAGATGGTAAGACAAAGAATGTCAACAACCCATGGCAAGATCCACTTCAGATTGTGGTAAAAGAATCAAAATTTGAGCTGTGTGTGTGCTAGTGCACATCTACAATCTCAGTACTTAGGAATTTGAGACAGGAGAATCACAAGTTCAAGGCCAGTCTCAGGAATTTAGTGAGATTCTGTTTCAAAGTAAAATAAAATAGGGCCGGGAATATAGCTCAGATGTAGAATGATTCTGGGTTCAATCCCCATATCTCCTTTCTCTCTCTCTCTCTCTCTCTCTTTCTCTCTCTCTCTCTCTCTCTCTCTCTCTCTCTCAAACACACACACACACACACACACACACACACACACACACACACACACACACACATTTACAAACCATTATTTGCTCTCTGAGGCAAATGCCCTGAGACAGTGACATCTTTTTTCATTGACTTTTGAAAAATGTGGTTCTTGTATTTGGCATACCCCTGGTCCTGATTAATTTTGCATGAATAAACTTCTAAGTAAACAGAATGGATGAGATGTTGATTTACTTAAATAGGAGTTTATGGGGTTTGTATTATTTGAGGACATACACTTGCACTCCAAGGAGTAAAATATATTAACAAGATGCATTTATTTTAATTGAGGCTCTGGATTGGTGATTATGAGTTAATTTTTCCTTAGGATTACTTGGAGGTTTGATCTTCAAGGACCTGCAGCTCAGGTATAGGTTTGGAGTAGGAAGAATATTTCTGGTAGGCTTCAATTATTTTTGTCTTTTTCTTTCTCAGGAGCAACCATTGCAAATTAAATAGTCAAATGAATTTATCACACTGACAACTGATTATTGAGAAAAATAACTCTAAAATCTAAGCATTTTAGAGACAAATACACAAATGAAGGAAGGGAAAAGTTGAAAATGCCACAAAAATATGAGTGATGAGTGATAGGAAATAGAACAATTGTGTCATGAGTAATTGAGTTAGAAATCTAAAAAGATAGGGGAATTTTGTGAGAGGAAAGACTCAGTTTGTGGTTTCAAGTTTGAGGCAATGTGGGATGACAAGGCTGTGGGAATGGAGGACAGAAAGGAGTGAAGGAGTCAAAATGAATGAGCCAGGTCACCCAGAAGCCATCATGTTCCTTCAGGAAGGAATGTCCACACGGATTTAGAATTTATACAAAAAGATGGCAGGATTTCTAATAAAATATAACATCGCACATCATACTCAAAGTCATTAATAAATACCACAAAATGAGGGGAATTAAGTAGATTAAGAAACAATATAAATAGATAGGAGGAATGTGTTCTATTGATTGCATGGCATGGCAAGGTGATGACTATAGCTTACCATAATTTATTCTTTATTTTAGATAGAACCAGAAGAGAGGAAGTTGAAAAGTTACCAAAATTAAGAAATTACACATTATATACACATTTCAAATTATCATACCATGTTTTATAAATAGGTATAATAATTACATCAACTACAATTTAAACAAAATGAAATAAATTTTAAAAGATGGTTAAGGTACCGCTACTGGTTCCTAAAAAGGAAATGTTTATCAAGAGATTATCAGATAAAATGGATGGGATATTAGCAAAGAAATAAAAAATGTCAGTGTATTTTAAGTCTGCCCTAGTCACCATATTTGAATATACAATTGAGATTTATGAGACATTCATTCTTGATTTATGACTTCATGCATATTTACTAATGGCTAGTACCACTTTTATAAAATTTTGTAAAAGTGAAAGCCTAATTATTTGTATGTCATCTGGCATCATAATGCTTTCGATTACCTTTGGAGCCTTTTGTAACTAATTTTATTGTGACACTTAGGTTAAGGGACTTAAGGAAGCCTTCCTAAGAAGTCCTCACCTAGTCTCTGCTTCCTGTTTCTTTTCTCTTGTAGCAGTTTCTTTGTTGAAGCTGAAGAAAAAGAGGCCATGGGCCCTGCTTAAAAGCCCTTGCATTTTTGCATTCATCTGTAAAATTATCCATCACTTTTTATCAAGATAGGAAGTGCTTTGATGAAATAAAAAGTCTCAGTTTTCTTACACAAAACAAATATTTATTTTTTCCCCTTTTGGGATAACTTAAAGCAGAGAAAAGTTTCTGAAGATCAGCTCAATATGTTTAAATCCAAGATGATAATCTCTATGAACCCTTAAGGATACAGAATTCCCCTGAGGATACCTAATTCCTTTCTGTAGTTGCCATGGTTTAAATCCTTTCAGGCAATTTGTTTCCTCTGATATTCATGTTTTTATGTCATTCCTGATCATATTTTATCACGAATGAAAAGAAATAAAAATAAAATGTTTTATTTTACTCCTGATAATATTTGATCAGTAATAAAAGCCTTTCAATCACTAACTTACAACATTTTGTTTGTTGTACCTTGATTAATATGCATAAAACATGAATAAAATGCACATTTTTTCCAAAAACCATTAAACATAGATAGTATTACCATCAAGGGGTAGAAAGTGATTAAAACCTGTTAACTCTGTGCAAATTTAATGACAGAAATGAGAAATCAGCTTAATCTTTAGGTGAGTAAGCATCTAAGTAGAGGACTTCCATCACTTTCTAAAATATAATATTGTGGACTTCAGTCCTATGATTAAGCTTAATGAAAGATGCAGCTTAAGACTTGGTTGAAATATACATGTAAAAATATATATCTCTATATATTACAAACATGCTGTCATTAATGATTTCCTGATTACAAGAAGGACAAGGAACTAGCAGGTAGCTAAAAAAGTGAACAGGAATAAATAAGTATACATTTCCATAAGCATATTATTTATGTAAAAATGTATGTATTTGTATATGCTCACATTATTAAGGACAGAATATTTTTGTTGTGCCAAAATTCATATGTTGGAAGGTTTAGCTCCCAGAGACTATAGAGATGCTCCTCAATTTATGATGTGGCTATGTTCCAATAAGCCCCACTAAAGCTGAAAATATTTTAAATAAAAATGCACTTAATAAAGCTAACTTTCCAAACATCATACTTATCAGCATACTGGAGTATTGGTTGTTTACTCTTGTGTGGTTGTTTACTCTTGTGATCATTTTTCTGAGGGTGAATACCGTATATATCTCTAGCAAAATGCATAATATACATAATTTTAATCTGTGAACTTTTGTTTGTCTCAGGAAAAAATAAGTTTTTATTACTTTTTCACGAATAATTGCACTGAAGCTAGCACACTCCTGTAATCCAACCCACACATGGTAACATAGTGAGTCTGTGTTTCAGATTAAAAAATAAAAAAAGTTGAAGTGTAGAATAGTGTTAGAATACATTTGGGTTAAAAAAAAACAAAACATAAAAGAGTAATTTCTTTAAAGAAAAAAAGCAGTCATTAATGTGTTTTGTCTGTTTTTTATTCCAAATCAGTTAATATATATGTTTTAAGTGATTCCTCCTCCTCTTCCTCCTCCTCCTCCTCCTCTTCTTCCTCCTCCTCCTTCTCCCTTCTTGGGTTCAACCCAGGAGCATGTCACCTTTAAGCCACACACCTGTTTATTACTATTTATTTATTTATTCATTAATTTATTATTTATTTATTTTGTGGTACTGGGAATTGAACCCAGGGTCATTCTACCTCTGAGCTACACTCCTAGCCCTACTATTTTATTTTCAAATAGGGTCTTACTAAGTTGCAGAGGGCCCAAGTTGCTGAGGCTGGTTGCAAACCTGTGATCCTTCTGTCTCAGTCTCTCAAGTACTGTGCTTGAAACAGTACACCACCATGCTAGATTTTATTTTCTTTTAATGTTGAAACAGAGTCTCAGTAAATTGTTGAGGGCCTCGCTAAATTACTGAGGCTATCCTCAAACCTATGATCTTCCAGCCTTCCAAGTACGGAGATTTACATGTGATCACCACTATGTCTGGCTGTGATTTTATTGTTGAGTGGGTATAGGCATGCCAAACAGTTACTGTTCATTGAATACATTTTATATTTTGAATATAAATTAAATAGATTGTTCATTCCATCAAGGGTACCTTATACTTTTGATTCAAAGAAAACATACTTCTTGTTAATATTAACTTGCCAGTATATTTAATGTATGGCATGCCTATTTTTCTTTATTCTCTTGTTTCCTATATTGTCTTTTTATTTTTCTAGTTTGTAGCTCAGCCTTTAAATATACCAATATAGTTTAGATTTGACTTATTTCATTCAATTTTTTTGGCCTTGCCTTTGCATGATTTTAAGCACTTGGTTTTTTTCAATAATTATTTTTGCATTTAAAAAATATTATTTTGATTATTTATAAAATCTTAAATTTTACATATATTTGCACTTACTTGCAACATTTAAACTGATATTATATGTTATAATGTTAGATAGGCTTTATTAGGAAAAAAAAATTGGAACCACCTCTGAAACCAAAAGTACAAAGACAGACATAATGAGAATGCTGTTCTGCTCAGTGAATTTAGAAAAATATCCTTATAGGTGGTGATACATTGTAGAGATGATTAAAATGAGGGGAAGGACTTCAAACTCAATATTGGAATCACAGCATCAGAATTCTATTAATTTATCTGCTACTATTTGCAAAGCACCGACTTAAAAGTTTAATACTTCATAGGCTTGGAAGAATAGGATGAAAATTTAAGCCTTTTATAAGATAATGCAAGTAAGAATTTTTGAAATTGTGTTTTTGGCTCTAATAGTTGCTAGCAGTACCATCCTGAAAATGTAATTTAACTTCTCTTTGACATTAAGTTTCACATGAAGGGCAATTTGCTCTATCCAAAGTCTCTACTAATTACACAAATCTTGCTTACAAATATTAATAATAATTAACATTTGTAAACATAAAATGGGTTAAATTACAAAAGAAGAGTTTGTACGTTTTTAAAAATTTGGTTTTCACTGATTTTAACATGTTTTAAAACTGAGATCAGTTTTTATTTTTATTTTTTTGTTGTTGTTTTGTGGTTTTTTGGTACTGGGGATTTAATCCAGCGGCATTCTACCTCTGAGCTACATCCCCAGCCCTGTTTTTAATTCTTTATTTTGAAACAGGTTCTCACTAAGTTTTGGAGAGCCTCACTAAGTAGCCGAGGCTGGCCGCAAACCCGTATCCTCCAGTCTCAGCCTCCCAAGTACTGGGATTACAAGCCTGCGCCACCACACCTGGCCCAGAGATCAGCTCTGTGATTTGCCTGTGATTGCTGCTATGGTTTGATTTTGTTCCCCCAGATTCATGTGATAGAAACTTTTGTGTGGGTGTGTATGGTACTGAGGATTCAATCCAGTGTCATTCTACCTCTGAGCTATATCCCCAGCCCTAGTTTTTATTAATTAATTAACTTATTAATTAATTTTATTTATTTTGTGTGTGGTACTGGGATTTGAACTCAGGGGCATTCTACCTCTTAGCTACACCCCCAGCCCTATTTTTTATTCTTTATTTTTGAAACAGCGTCTCACTAAGTTTCGGAGGACCTCACTAAATAGCTGAGGCTGGCTACAAACCTGCAATCTTCCTGTTTCAGCTTCTCAAGTACTGGGATTACAAGTGTGCACCACCATGCCCAACTCCTAGATGTATTTATTTACTATTTATTTATTTATCCATTCATTTTATTTATTTATTTATTTATTTATTTATTTATTTATTTATTTGGAACAAGATCTCACTAAGTTGCTGAGAACCTCTCTAAGTTGTGGGGGGCTGGCTGTGAACCTGTGATCCTCCTATTTCATCCTCCCAAGTACTGAGATTATAGGCATGCACCACTACCCCTGTCTATGTGTTAGAAACTTAATTTCCTATGTAATGGTTGTCATGGGGGATGGACTGTGCCCTCATGAATAGATTAGTGAGGCTATAAAAGGGCAAGCAAACTTGTGCCTCTCCCTTCTTCCCTTCTGTCATGTGAGAACACAGCATTCATTCCTCTCTTACCTCTGCCTTCCACAATTCCAGGATGGAGCAAGAAGGCCCTCACAGGACCACATGCTGGTGCCTTATTCTTGGTCTTCTTAGTATCCAGAACCAGAACATTTTTTTTTTAATAAATTAATGAGTATCAGTTATTCTGTTAGAGCAGCACAAATTGAAAAAGACAATTGCTAAATTAGTGAAAGTTTGTATTACAGACCAAATGCCTGGAATATCTAAATGAAAAATCTGTGCTCTTCAAGTGAATTTTCAGGCATTATATGTAATGAATGGGTGGTGTAGATCACAGTTTTTTTTTCTAAATTTAAATAGGAATTGGGAAATGGGAGAAAGAGCACTTGTTATGTTTAGAAAGCATTTCATAGAACAGTTTAAACTGCAGCTGAGCCTATAAAGATGAGGAAAAAAATCAATGAGAAGAAATGGAGAAAAATATAGTTTAAATGATGCATTTGAGATACAGAGCTTTCTGGATGAAAAATATGTTTCATGTACAGGAATTAATAGATCTAGGTATGAAACTTTTATGTAGCAAGTTTGTCTTTCTTAAAATGACAAAGGAAGTCAGCAATGTGAGGAATGATGCTACCAAACAGAAGTGTAATGATTCTTATGGATAAAATTAATTTTTAAAAATTTCCCAATTTTGTGAAATGTGCAATCTATGCAGAAATATTCAGAATTCCACTTCAGTTATGCATCTGAAATTATAGTAACAAGTAAAGGCCACCTACTTGCTTTGAGTAACAACAAATATGCTAAGCTGTTGTTTCAACCAACTGTAACTTAAATAATTGTATTGGACAGTACACTTAAAAAAACTGAAGAAAATATATTTAGCACTTTTAGCCAACTGTGTAAACCATAAGACAAAAGAAATCTCATCTTTTTTTTTAAATTTCTCTATTGACTTCTCCTTTCTTTCTACCTATTTTATGCTTCAGATAGCAGTCCCTGTAGACTGGATCATGGGCTCTCCTGTCTTAGTTCAGTTAGTTTCAGTCAATGTTTGACACTGACAAAAAATGGAGAGATTAAAAGAGGAATGATTAGGTTATTTAATCCCTAGGTCACTCCTCCTCACAGAATTCAATAAAATTATCAAATTACTGAGTTTTTCATGCCAGACAACCTTCTCCAGAAACTACCACCTCTGACTCAGGGAAAGCGCCAACTGTCTTTGTCTTTACTGGCCTAAGCATGGGAATGCATTCCAGCTGCTACTAGCTCCAGGCATGGGTGTGGGTATGCTGTGGAGGTACTGATAGCTTTCACTAGCTCAAGATATTGTGGGCATTACCTCCCAATTCTGTCTTCACTGAGGTTGTATTGCCAAATTAAAATCAGCCATGGTGAGAGTTTTCATGTCAGAAAAATAATATACCTCCAAATAAGTTTTTAGTGTTATTTTTCTGGAAATCCAGGGATTAAAAATATCTGAACTTCCCACTGCCTCAAATGTCCTGTATTTCTACCCTTCTTCTCTTTTTAAGTTTCATAAATCATATACATACTCTTTTACAATGATTTTCTTTTTTAAACATTTCTCAAAGCATCAATTTTAATGTGCAAGCTTTCTAGCCCCCCCTCCCCTTGGTGATTCCTAACTGATAGAGTAATTGGTATGTGAAATGGCTTCAGGAAACGAATTTCAGAAATAGGATTATGAGGATGAAATGTACACATATTGAGAAATCCATGGATAAAATGATTTCCGGAGAAATCAGACATCAGTAAATTGTGTAAGGTTATGGCACCAGGGTTCTCAAAATGTCACTGGCATTATTATGCTAAAAAATGCAATTAATATCTAGGCTTTGAGAGATAACGTTTCTTTAGAATTTCATTCTGTTGCTAATAATAATGATTGCAAAGATTTTATTTTATGTGATGACTAGGAACTCTAGAAAGTATATTCAAGTAAAAGAGCAAATTAAAGACTGTGAATATCTAACTCAGATAACAAAATCAGAAAATCAGACCTTCTCAATGGCAGTTCTAAGGAGTTCCTGCTCCAGTTGCAGAGTTGATGTGGCTGAGGACCAATAACTAGAGCTTGTAGAATAACTAGAACCATAACTAGAGTTGGAGATTCACAATATTAGTAAAATCCTCAATTCAGTATACTTGTGAAGAAACAACAGGACTCTGAGATATAGGATGGGGAAAATTGTGAAGATACAAAAGAAATGAGAATTTTCAACTCCCCTCCCCCACATTCCTTACTCATTCTTCCTGGTAGATGATCAGCTTCTCATCCTTTCTCACTCAGGGAAACAGGTTTTTTTCTTCATGAAAGAAATTCCTCAGTTGTGTTTGGGGATCATTCCTTTTCAGAAGTCATGATAAATACCCCTTATTGCCTTCGAGGCCTTCAAAGTTGTACAATATATAACAAATAAGAACAGACTTGGCTCCAAGCAGAGTCTGTTTACAGAACAGTTACAGAGTTTCACTAGCTTCATTTGACCGCAGTCCAGAAAGTACGTATAGGACCTTCAAACATTCTGAGAGTGCTAGATGAAGGAAAACCAGGTACCCTTGCCTTTAATTTGTAATCCAGCACCTGCAAATGATGTTCATAGATAGCTGCTGCCTTGACTAATTGAATCCTGTAATTTATTGGGAGTATTAGTAATTAGCAATGTGATCATGTGATCGAACTTTCAAGGGAGTATGTATAGGGAAAAATCAGAAGCCTCAATGAGATTATAACATGGGGACTAAAATATTCTATATCACCTGATCAAATAATCATTAGCCATATTCTCTGCAAGGGTCTAACAAGTAATCCCTTTGTAAGTAATTGAGAAAGGTTTTGGTAAGGGTGGCACCAGCACTATCAGAAGCCTATGTATGGACCTAACCTATCTATTGGCTGGGACTATGGGAAAAGAAACTGGAATAACCTTGAGTTCCCTAAATCTCTACAGAAATATTGGGATTAAAGATTGCTAGAGGCAAGTTGCTGGTACAATGTTGGACCTCCAGAGACAGGGTAAATACAAATGTCCCAATAAATCTCAAGTCAGGAATAATAATTGAAATATTTTTAATATGCAGGAATCTATAGTTAAGGTTGACAAAGCGGGTTCTGAGGGATAATGTAGATTGACAGTCTACTAAGGGATTGTGTGACAGACATTAGCAGAAAATTTCTGTGGCCAGAGCTTTCCAATTCATAAAGTTGATGGTTTTTAATTGTGGGGAACTCTAGGTCTTTCAAAGAAGGATTCAGCAATGTGACACATTTTTCATGCTCCAATTTCATAGTAGGAATAGCCATATTTAATAACTGGTGAAAACTCTAGTGTCTTCTTTGTAGTAACCAAATGAAAATACCTATGTCTTAAACACATATGTAATAAAATAATATCTATGGTACTTCTCTGATTTGCCTAAGAGTTGTGGCAACTCTCTTGTTTCTTGTCATGGACTAGAGTGTGCCAATTGTGTTGCTATGTCTCTGTACATCTTCCTAGTACTTTGCACTTTAGACATTATACTTTTTGGACCTGATGAGAAAGAAGTATAGTTAGCTTTTTTGAGTGTGTAATTTTTTTTTTTAAATTGGTGCATTGTAATCATACATCTTTGTTAGGTACAAGCTGGTTAAAGGCATACATGCACACATTTTTCATTTAACCCTTCCCCAATTCCCAATTCCCACCCCATTCCCTCTCTTTCCCTCTTTCTCAAATTCAGTTTACTGATTGACTTTGATATGTTTGTGAAAGTACATCATGTGCATTGTATAACTCTTTTAGTTGAGTATAAGACAAGAGTAAATGTTTGGGAAGGAGATGGGAAAAAAGTAGTATCATCACCAGAATACTTCTGGTTGCCTACCTTGAAGACATTAATTAACCTTCTCTATGCTACATTGTGCTCTAAGAAGCTGATGTATATAGACTACCTCAATGACTTCTCTTGAATTTGAATGTGGTTGTGCACAGGCAGAATGGAGGTATTACCAAGACACCTGAGAGCAGGAGGAGTCTGATCTTTGAGTATTTATTTTGCTGCTTTTTTTAAAGTGACTGTGATATTGGTTGGCTGTGTTGGCCAGCTCTCCTTCCTCTCTATCTTCTATAGATTTGGGCAATTGATTTCTCATGTTCATCCTTCAGAAATACTGAAGGAAATAATTTCTTCTCAATATTAGTTTCAGATCACTGCATGTTTTTTTTCAGTACTTAAATATTACTTGCAACTCTAGAAAAGGTAATCTAATAAACTTCTCTTCCAATCACCTAGTTTGAATTTTCAGTGTTTTGGAAGCACCATGACTAATACAATAATACACTTCACTGTTTGAGACTAAGATTCAGGTTTATTTCTTGATTATTTTCCCTTTTTCACATAGAATGTTTATATATACCATCATTCTTCTCTAGAATAGTTCATTAAAAGTATGGATTTCTTGAATCTATACATACCATTTTGATATAAATCTAATTTTGTTATATTTAGAAATAAATTTTTATTAAGCTATAATATGAAATTCTCATTTGCATTAAATAAATTTAGAGCATAAACATGTTATTCATAATGTTTTGCATTATACAAATTTCATATCTTTGATGTAAATATTTGCATTTTCTAATTTTATTACTGGTTTATTATAAATTTCCACATTAATATTTATATTTATATGAATTAGACCTTCCTCAGAAGCAAAGAGCAGAAAGCTATTTCAATTGAAAATCTGATATTATTTTAATTTGATTGGGTAATTATTAGTGTTTGCTCTAACAATCCAAAAGATACACTTATTTTATCTAATTTATTGAGAGAGGTGATTTATAAAATATTACTGGTACACATGTTTGAAGAGCAACACAAATAAAAATTGTATTTATTTGGTATTTTCTTTTTCATTTTTAGCCTTTTTGAGATAAATACTATAATATTTCTGAACCTTTTAGCTTTTGTCTTCCTAGTCATTTGTTTGGGGAATCCACCCCTCAATCTGGTATTAGACAATCTCTTTTTCTCACCATTCCACTTGAGTTCATGCTTCAGGAATACAAAATAGTCTGTGTTCTTCTGAGTGCATCAATCTGTTCATATCTCCCTGACTCTGCCCAGGTTCCATCAGCCATGGAAAGGCTTTCTATTACTATCTCTCAGGCTAAATATTTTCTATTCTTAAAACCCTTTTCTGGCTCTATCTGCTCACCCCAGTTACAATTAATCATTTCCTCATTTTGCTATTTGCATACTCAGAGAATACCCCTTATATTTTGTTGACAGTATGAGATTATTCAGAAAATAATAGGTCCAGTACTTGTTTAGCGTGCCTGTTTTGTTCAGAAGGCAGGACAAAGGAAGAAAAGGTAACCATACCCAAGCTTATTACATTTTTAAAATGTGAGGTACCACATTGTATCAACTATTACTTGCACATTTTCCAACATTTAAGTATTTCTAACATCTTTAAACTGGTATCATCATATAATTAAATTAGCATGCAATTTTTCTTTCCTTTTGATATATAAGATAATGATGAGTTATAACTTTTGGAGGAGGCACTGTGTTATATTTCTGAAATATTTTCTGATTTATGTACATTTTGTACATTTTATTTCCTGGCTTGATTGATATTCATTCTCTCATATTCTCTCTCTCTCTCTCTCTCTCTCTCTCTCTCTCTCTCTCTCTCTCTCTCTCTCTCTCTCTTCCTCTCTCATTAATGTCTACTTTTAAATGATTATCAGTACCTCAAATAATAACATGTAATGAGTTATTGAATTCTATCTTCTGTTAATGTTGATTATCAGAAACTAACAGCAGTTCAAACAAATATACTATTATTCACTGTCCTCTTAGCCAGAATGAATTATTTAAAGCTAGCTGGGGCTTTACACAAATAACAACTATGTACTGTTTTTCCAAAGATAAAGCCCCTTACAGTCCAGAAAGTAGAAGGGGGAAATTATTTCATCTTTTTTCTTCTTCAAATAATTTATTTTTACTAGATTAAGAAATTGATATATGTGTGTGTGTGTGTGTGCGCATGTATGTATATATACCTATATATTTACAAGCATGTATATATGGTTTGAGCTAAAACATATAGGAAAACAATATAAATTCATTACATATCTATAATGAGGTAAAATGATGAAAGTTTTAGACAAGTACAAAGTCTTTACAAAGAAGTTATATATGCTACTCTAAAAAATTGAAGGAATCTTTTATAAAATGTATAGAGACAAGTTAATATCTTTTCATAAGAATGTAACTTGAGCTTTGCTAGTGCTTAATATTCTATGAGGAAATCTAAAACATCAGTTCATGAGACAGGCACTTCTTTTTTTACCTGTTAATTCATGAGGTAGTTTTCATGGATTTCTGGCTGGAATTAGCAGAAAAAGGACCAAGGCTACATCCCAGTTCTGCAGGAAGTAGGTCTGGAAGATGGTTATCTTCTCCTGGGCTCCTTTCACTTCAGTGCTGCAACTGCCATGAGGTCCCAGGGACTCAGGTGACTTGGCCTTGAACTCTCCTTCTGCAGGCAGTAGCCTTCAATTTCAGCCTAAATTGCTTTGTCCTGCTTTGGCTTCTGGTTTGTTCATTTGCTTGCAGACCTGGGACAGGTCTCAGCGGCCAGCTCCTCAGCCTTGTAGCAGCTGCTGGATCCCTGTGGCTGACTGGCCATGGCATGGGTTGCTCAGAGGCTGAGAGGAGTGGCCTATATTGCTTTCTTGGCCTCTCAGGTCATCTTACCCAGCTTTCATTCTGCCTGTACTTGCCCCAAAGCATTTTTTAATAGACCTTCTGAAAGTATGAACTCACCACCTCATATGACAATGCAGCTGGACTTCTCTATGACCAGAAATCTCCAAGTAGACTTTAGTGGCTACTCAGAGAAGATTTCTTAAAGATGTTTTAGGCATGAGGTGATATAGAAAGATGTTGAATAGGTAAACTTTCTTGCATAATCAAATTTTGATCTTATGCTTTTTAAAATTCTGCCAAATTAATCTAATTAACATATATTTTTGATTGAGTAAATCTTAACCATATTAACACAAATAATTAAAAACAATATCATGAGGAAATACATTTTTTGAAATAATATGAGTAAAGACATCACTAATTAACCTTCTAAACTTGAAGTAAGTTAATATTATACACATGAAATGGAAATAAGTAAAAGTATGTATATATGAAATAATCTCTTAATGAAAAGAATGGACACAGACAAGTGCTACACTCTTTTAAAAAAGATGTGCAGAGAAAGGACAAAGAAACATCTAGTAATCAAGGAGTAGATACTACTTACTTTTGGAAAATGCAACTAATTCAATTAAGACTCGAGCACGTACAGAACAATAAGCTGCGTCCTGGTCCATTAAGTGCTACTGCCCACAGGTGTATTTGATCTCATCTCCAAATAAAATATTAGAACAAATACAAATAGGTTTTATATGGAAAGGGTATAAAATAAAAGGAAAGTTAGTTATATTTCATCTGAGCATCAAGAAGGAACATATGGTTTTTCCTTATGATATAAGTACTATGGGAAGAGTGACATTTTAGATTTAAAAACTAGAAGAAATGAAGTAGCATAATGTGTGTATGTTTTGTGAAT
This sequence comes from Graphiurus murinus, assembly GCA_004027655.1. Taxonomy (NCBI): domain Eukaryota; kingdom Metazoa; phylum Chordata; class Mammalia; order Rodentia; family Gliridae; genus Graphiurus; species Graphiurus murinus. The sequence continues at coordinate 44,494 of PVLC010010950.1, forward strand.
GTACCCACAGACATACACACAGTAGGTACAGATATTTCACAACTTGTCATGAGATTATGTACTGATAAATTAAAAATATCATAAGTTGAAAATATAATTAATATACCTAACCTATTGCATGAAAGTACAGTTTCTACTGTGTATATATATATATATATATATATATATATATATATATATATATATATATATATTGCTTTTGAGCCATTATAGAGTAAAAAAAGAGTGAGTTTAATTCTTGTGGACTTTCTGTATTTTCATATTCTTTATGGAAAAATATACTGAAACACACAAATAGACTCCCATAGTAATTATGTAGAATACAAAATAAAAAGAAAATTAAATTTAAGATAAAAAAACACAGACTAAAAATAAAATCCAGAGTTAAGGAAAAATATTGAAGTCTGAATATACCATTATAGAATTGAGAAACATAAAATAGCAATAGCAGGAGTAAAATTTGACATCTCTGAAATAAATATATTGACATGGTAAAGATATATAAGAAAACAATATGCCAGGCATAGTGGCTTACACTTGTAATCCCAGTATTTGGGAGGCTGACACAGGAGGATCACAGGTTCACAGTCAGCCTCAGCTACTTAGTGAGGCCCTGTTTCAAAATAAAGAATAAAAAATAGGGCTGGGGATGTAGCTCAGAAGTAGAATGCCCCTGAGTTCAATCTCCATTTACACACACATACACACACACACACACACACACACACACACACACACACACATTAGAATTCAGAAGCATATCAAAGTGTTAAGATGCCAAAAATGAGAGCATTAAAATATAGAATCAGCATTTGAAAACACAGATATTTCCTATAAAAGTCACAATTATAAAAAATAAAATATCCATATGTTAAATATTCTAGGAATGAAGAAATAAATGAATTGGCAGAGTTAAGATTTTACAATATTTTTTAAAATAAAAATTTAGACAAAATGATCAACTCCGACAGATATTGCAGTGAAGTTACTGTTTTTCAAAGATTAAAAGAACAAACAGCAAGGAAACTATGACAACAAAATCGGTCATTGAGAGCCTTTTCCGAAGCAAACATCAGTGCCATAACCCAGGGAATATTTTTCTTAATACTTGAGGTAACCAAAATTCCAACATTTTATATGAGCAAGGTCATATTTTCTATGTTAAGACAAAAAATGCATACCAATATTGTATTTTAAAATAGTAAAAAAGCCACAAATTCCTAACAGCCAAGAGAGCAGTCTCAGTATTTCATTCCTTGACAAATGAAAAGTCTTGGTGATGATACTTGTTTTGCAGAATCTGATAGCTTTTGTGGGTTTTCAATTGCAGCAATGCACCAACTAAATTCATCATAATTCTAGGATGTTTTATTAAATTCTGCTGGCTGGTTGGTGCTTGAAACAAAAAACAATAACCCTACTATTCTTGGGAAAGAAAATGTGATTTAATGAAAATAAAACATGAAAGAGAAGATATGGCATATCATAACATGAGAAACAACTATTAAAATAGAAAGGGAGCTGGACATGACAATGTATTCCTGTACTACCAGTACTTGGGAGGCTGAGATGAGGATTTCAAATTCGAGGCCAGCCTTAACAGATTAGTGAGGCCCTCAGCAACATAATAAGACTTTGTTTCAAAACAAAAGTATTAAAAAGCTGGGAATATAATTCAGAATACCCTTGGGTTCAATCCTCAGTACAATACAAAAAGGTAAAAAGAAAAAAAAGAAATAGAAAGAGGAAGACACAGATGAATGGTCACTGCCTTTGGATTGGAATTTTCTTAAACTTTACAAGTAGATGTTGTGTTCAATTCAAGAATCAATAAATCACCTGCACAATTATTCCAGACTTATCCAGTCTGAGATGGATTGTTTTTCCCTTTGCATTGGATAAGTTATTGAAAGCAGAAAACTTTTGAAAATGTATCATAATAACTTTAAAAAATTCTGTGTTATTAACACAGGACAAGTAAAACAAAAAGAAAATAAGAAATGAAAAATAATTATTTAAAGCCAGCTTAGCAAAATGTTGATAGTTTTCATAAAAGGGTGATATTTGCTCTGTAATTGACACAATAAATTGAAGGTATTGGTTTGAGTTTATAACATAAAACACTCAATGTAATTTGATTTAAATTTGTGACTTTATTTTGATGCATAGAACAACAATTCAAACATATTTAATCAATGTTTATTTATGTATTATTTTTAGTTTTTGAATACTTTTATTGGTGCATTATAGTCTCACATCATAATATAAGTTATAGTGATGGTGACATACATGCATACAGCACTTTGTGGGCTTTCCCCAGCCCCTCCCCATTCTGCCCCTTCCCAATATATAGTATTGAGACTAAAATTGGTATTCTCACATATGTACAAAATGTTATTTGTATATATTTCCTTCATTAATTCCCCCTTTGACCACCTTTCCCGCTCCACTGGAGTTCCTCCTTTGTAATCTAAAGTCCCTCTTGTATCCCAATTACTTCTTAGCTTCCACATATAATAGAAAACATATGACCCTTCACTTTCTGTGAGTGACTAATCTCACTTAAATATAATGTTCTTTAGGTCCATCCATTGTTTGCAAATGACATATATATTTTTTTCTTCTTTATAGCTGAATAGAATTCCATTGAGTGTATGTCCCACAATTTTGTAATCCATTCATTTGTTGATGAACACCTAGGTTGCTTCCATAATTTGGCTATTGCAAGTTGTGCTGCTATAAGCATAGATATGGATGTATTTCTATAATATTATGATTTCAGTCCCTTTGGAAAGAGACTCAGGATCATATGATAGATCAATTCTCAGTTTTCTGAGGAAGCTCCATACTGATCTCCACAGTGATTGCACTAATTTGCAATCCCATGAACAGTGTATAAGAGTTCCTATTTTCACATATCCTGACCAGCATTTACAGTTGTTTGACTTTTTGATGATTGCCATTCTAGATGCGGTTAGATGGAATCTCAGTTTTGATTTGCATCTCCCGTATTGCTAATGATGTTGAACACTTTTTCATATATTTATTAACAATTTTTATTTCTTCTTTGGTGAAATGTTTGTTTAGTTCAATTGCAGATTTCTTGATTGGTTTTTTTAAAATATTACATCTGTTAGGTACTTTGTATATTATAAGTTTTAGTTTTCTAATAGAGGAAAAAGACAGCTGGCAAAGATCTCCCATTCTATATGCTCCCTAGACTCTTGATGATTTCCTTTGGTAAACAGAAACTTTTTAGTTCAATGCCATTGCACTGAGTACACACATAATAAAAAGAGAAAGACCAGCATTCGGGAGGCTGAAACCGGAGGATCCGGGTTCAAGGCCAGCCTCAGCTACCTAGTGAGGGACTCCACAACTTAGCGAGACCCGGTTTCAAAACAAAGAATAAAAAATAGGGCTGGGGGTGTAGCTCGGAGGTAGAATGCCCCTGAGTTCAATCCCCAGTACCGCAATAAATAAATAAATAAATAAATAAATAAATAAATAAATAAATAAATAAATAGAGAAACTTACCAAATAAATAACCCAACGACACATCTTAATACCCTCCCAAAACAGGAACAGACTAATCCCCAAACCAGTAGAAGGTAGTAAATAGTTAAAATCAAAGAAGAAATAAATGAAATAGAGAATAACAACAAAAAATAATGCAAATGATCAACAAAACAAAAAATCTAGTGCTTTAAATGATAAAATTCTTGATAATGCTTTAGCCAACTAAACCAAAAGAAAGAATTTACCAAAATTATTAAAATAAGACATGAAAAAGGAGACATCACTACAGACAGTGGGGGAAATCCACAGGATCATCAGAAACTATTTTGAAAATAAACTGAAAAAAACAGAGGAAATCAACATTTTTATATACATATGCAACCTACATAAATTGAATAAAAATATAGAAAAATCTAAACAAAGCAGTAGCAAGCAAAGAGAGAGAAACATCAATAAAAAGCCTTCCATAAAAAAAATCTAGGTCCAGCCGGGCGTGGTGGCGCACGCTTGTAATCCCAGCATTCGGGAGGCTGAGACCGGAGGATCCGGGTTCGCGGCCAGCCTCAGCTACCTAGTGAGGCACTCCGCAACTTAGTGAGACTTGGTTTCAAAATAAAGAATAAAAAAAAAATAGGGCTGGGGGTGTAGCTCGGAGGTAGAATGCCCCTGAGTTCAATCCCCAGTA
>PVLC010010951.1:0-11491 GCA_004027655.1 Graphiurus murinus
GGTTCAATCCTCAGTGCTGAAAAAAAAAAAAAAAGAAAGAAAAAAGAAAGAAGGAAGGAAAGAAAGAAAGAAATAGCTCAGAGGTAGAATGCCCCTGGGTTCAATCTCCAGCACCACATACACACACACACACACACACACACACACACACACACACACACACACAAGAATGCATGGCAGCTGATATTGAAGATATCCACTGTTGACAAGCAAAGAAATGACACAATTGCCCTTTAGTGACCTGTTCGTTGAAGCAGGCTTCCCAAAGAACCTATGGAGATGGTGCTGTCTCATTCCCGAGGGTGCTTCTGAACACAGAAATCATAAACCTGCATCCGTCAAAACAGATTCTGGGATTTAACTTAGCTTATTTCTTCTGCCTAAAGATACCTCTGCTCCACCTCAGAATTCTTTCCCAGATACAAAGTTGTAGCACAGCTGAGCCCCAGACCAGCCAGAAACACACACACACACACACACACACACACACACACACACACACTCTTTTTTTTTTTTTTTTTGCACTTTGAAATAGTATTTCACTAAGTTGCAGAGGGCCTCACTAAATTGCTGAGGCTAGCATGGAACCTGTGATCCTCCTGCCTCAGCCTCCCAAGTACTGGCACGTGCCACCACGTCTGACTACAAACACACACGTTTTAAAATTCAGACATAAAAGTCAGTGAAGTTGTCTTTTGTAGATCATGGTCCCAGAGGATGTGGTGAATCAACTCACCCATTACCCAGGGCGCGCTGGGGGGTGGGGGGAGGGGACAACGGTGGAACCAGGTTAGCTAGAGATGAGCAGGTTAGGGGAGCAGGGGCAATCAGGGGCTGACCTAGAGGTGCTGGTCTCCTTCTGTATTCCCCAAAGAGGCTCAGCACTCTCTCCAGGAGATTTCAGACACACATAAAGTTGCCAAGGGCACCCGTGGCCCCACGAGCTGCTCTCAGAGTCAGCAGACCATTATATGACCTTCCGCCAGCAAGGACAAGATGACCCCGCTACACAGATGCATGTCCTCAGGTCTAACCCAGCACAGGCGTGTGACTTCCCCCAAAGGAGCCACGGCCACACAAAACACGGCACCCTAAGAGGTGTGGCCACCTGCGCCGCTGAGGTTTCCCAGCTACTGCAGCCTGGCCTCACTGTAACTAAAGGGAAAAAGATGGATTCCTCAGGACATTTCTGGCCCTAGCCAATTGCCAGCCCCCTCTCTCCTGGGCGTGATTCACTCCGTCTAGGTTTTCCTTGGCCTTAAAATAAGTGTGCTTACATGCTTGCTGCTCTGCCTCCCGTTACCCTTCTTTGTCTGTGCCAGACAATTGCTCTCAACTTGGGTAGCAGCAAGCAAAGATCCAGGACCATGGCACGCCACTGTTGCCTCTGGTCCTCCCCGAACAGGGACTGGGCTGGAACTTGGTGAGTCTTTAAAGCATTTGGACCTTAGGCAGAGTGGCCGCACTTCTAGAACTTAGTCCTATGAAGATCTCCAGGTTTGTGTGCAAAGATTCATTCACAGAAGCCAGGTACGCTCCTGTAATCCCTGTTACTTGGGAGGCTGAGACAAGAGGCATATAAATTCAAGGCCAGCCCTAGCAACTTAGCAAGACCCTGTTTCAAAATAAAATAGGGCTGGGGGTGTAGCTCAGAAGTAGAACCTCCCTAGTACTGCACACAAAATATTTTTATTCACAGCGATGTATTAATAATAGAACTCTATTATCATATGAGATAACTTTGGTAATCTATTATCTAATAGGCTAATAACACCCAGGAAATTGGAAACAATCCAAATGCTAAATGATAGGTATTAGTTAAACAAGTCACTGCATTCCTATATGAAACATGAAATCATATCATAAAATCATGTCCTGGAAATACTCTTGAGGCTCTGTGAAAATTTTTAAAAAGTCTTTTATGCTTCAAAGGATAACACTCAGAGAACAAAAAAACAACCTACAGACTTGGGGGAAATACTTGTAATTCATATACCTGCCAAGGAACTTGAATCTAGAATATACAAAGAACTTTCATAACTCAATAATAAAAAAAGACAATTAACCTCATAACCCAGTTTTAAAATGGGCAGAGCATCTAAAGAGACACTTCCCCCCAAAATATGCTAGTGGACTGTGCGTGGCTCATAAGCGTGTGAAAAGATCTTCAATATCATTAGTCAGTAGGGAAATGCAAATCTGCATCCACGTGAGGTGCCACTTCCCCTCGCCTCGGTTAGCTGTAGAAACAAGCGTTGTAGAGATTGTGCGAACCTAGAACTCTCAGACACAGCTGATTGGAGTATGCGATGGTACAGCCGCTGTGTGAAACAGTGTAGTAGTGCCTACATACAATTACTATCTGTCCCAGCAATTCCAGTCTTAAGTTAAACGAAGCTTCATGTCCGCACAAAAACCGGTGTGGACAGCAGCATTGTTGATGATCAGTCAAAAAATAGAAAGGACCCGGATGTCCGTCAGCTGGCGAAGAGATCAACAAAATGTGGCAGATGTATAAAGTAGAAAATTATTCAGCTGTAAAAAGGAACAAAGTACTGACATGTGCTAGAACGAGGATGAACCTTTAAAATATTATGTTAAGTGGAGCCGGGCGTGGTGGAGCACGCTTGTAATCCCAATACTTGGGAGGCTGAGACCGGAGGATCCGGGTTCGAGGCCAGCCTCAGCTACCTAGTGAGGCACTCCGCAACTTAGTGAGACCCTGTTTCAAATAAAGAATAAAAAATAGGACTGGGGGTATAGCTCGGAGGTAGAATGCCCCTGGGCTCAATACCCAGTATGGAAAAAAGATATGTTAAGTGAAGAAAGCCCGATACAGAAGGCCACATGATTTCATTCCATTCGTGTGAAATATCAGGAACAAGAAAATTGATGGAAATAGAAAGCAGATCAGTGATTGCCTTGGGCTGAAGGCACAGCTCCTAATGTGGACAGTTTCTTCTTAGGCAGTGAAAACGTTCTACAATTGACTGTTGGGGTAGTTGTGCGGCTCTGTGAACATACTTAAAATCTTGGAGATGGGTACTTCCAATGGGTGAGTTGGATGGTATGTGAATTGTATCTCAATAAAGCTATGGTAATATGAGTGACGAGGTCCGGCTCTCTCGGGGCTTGTAGGATAGACCATGGCTCCCAACCACAGGTCACCAGTCATATGAGCCGGGGACCCACCAGACAACCCTTTTAAAGAAACCTTGCAGCTGGGCGTGGTGGCGCACGCTTGTAATCCCAGCATTTGGGAGGCTGAGACCGGAAGATCTGGGTTCAAGGCCAGCCTCAGCTACCTAGTGAGGCCCTCCGCAACTTAGTGAGACTCGGTTTCAAAATAAAGAATAAAAAATAGGGCTGGGGGTGTAGCTCAGAGGTAGAATGCCCCTGAGTTCAATCCCCAGTACCGCAAAAAAAAAAAAAAAAAGAAAGAAAGAAAAAGAAAAAAAAGAAACCCTGCTCCGGTTGTGGCTGCATCCGAATCCCTGTCTGCCGTGTGAGGTTGTCGTCGCAACTGCCCACACTTTGCAGTTGAAAAGGAGCACACTTAGGGACATGAAGGGCTTTGCACGAGATCAGAGAGGGAGCGAGAGGCGAAGGCGGGCTGGCAGCTCTGGGAAGTTCTACTTCAAAACACCGGGGATCATTGGGATCGTCTGCTGTTTTAACTTCACAGTTTCAGCAGAACAAAAAAAATCTCAAGACCCATCAATCTCCATCCTTTTGATTTGGCTATTAAGAAAGAACTGGAAAAAAAAAAAAAAAAAGAAAGCAAAATAAGCTGCAGTAAAAGTAATGCCAAAACATACAGTTACTACTGACCAGACCGGTGCACGCTGTGTGCTCATACAAATGAGTTTGCATGGTAACACAAAACTCTACGACAATAAATAATATAATGATATAATTTAACATAATATATAGATAATAAACTATAAATATATATTTATTTATTATATAATTATATATATATCTGAATCACAGCAGGAGAAAGTTCTCTTTGTCACTCATTTTCAATCCTTCTAATTACACCTAGTAAAAAAAATCTCAATTTGGTGCTAATGGGTTTTAATATTTAATACCTTCTCCAACACTTGCCAATCTCCCTTTGTGTGTGTGTGTGTGTGTTAGTGGGGATTGAACCCAGGGGCATTCTGCCTCTGAGCTACACCCCCAGCCCTATTTTACTTATTTATTTTTGTTTTGGAATGGAGTCTCACTAATTTGCAGAGGGCCTTTCTATGTTGTTGAGGCTGGCCACAAACCTGCGATCCTTCTGTCTCAGCCTCCCAAGTACAAGTGTGCGTCACCACACATGCCCGGCCCCCAGCCCTATTTTCTATTTTGAAACAGGGAGGGTCTCACTAAGTTGCTAAGAGTCTAGTTTAAAAAGTTACCAAGGTTGGCCTTGAACCTGCGATCCTCCTGTCTCAGCCTCCCAAGTATTAGAATTATAGGTGTGCAACACCACGCTCAGCTGCCGTGTGTTCTTGTCTGCACTGTTCATTGGCCTCCCATATCCTTCTGGGTAACAAAAAAACATTACATTTGGATAAAAGAGTCCATTCAAGGTATCCCAGAATTCTAGAGTAGTGGGGCTTGAACATCCAGGAAATATCCGGATTATCAGGAAGATTATGGCTTTAAACCATCATCGATTGATCAATTCATCCATCCATCCATTCAGCAACCATTTCTTGACCACCTACTATGTGCTTGTTCATCATACTAGGGATTAGGGGCACAGTTATAAACCAGCTTTCTGGTTTCAAGCTTATCACCGTTGGATTCTTGAGTCTCTTTGACAATCTGATGAAAACATTGGACCCTTCTCCCCAGAAATCCTGGAATCCACACAGGCGTGCACACATATGAGCCAGGAGGTGGCGGCTGCCTTGGATAATCGAGGCAGAGATAGAGCAGTCTAGTCCACGACCCCTGGGTGTCTGGGAGGGGACTGTTTGGGGACAGGTAAGCTTGGGAGAACGAAGTGAAGTGTTGATTCGGGCACAGCCGGCTCCTCGGATCCACGTTCCTGTGGTTACGCCCCCCTCATCAACCACAGACTCCCTTGAGAAGCTGGTGACAGCTCTCTGTCCACTACTTCAAACGATTTGAGAACGGGCTTGGATCTTTGCAGAGCAGTCATGGGTGGCTATTGGTTCCAAGCAGTCAAATTTTCACTCGTGCAGTCCACAGAGGGAGACTCAATGCCATGTGTATCGTAATGACTGCTATTAAAGAAGGGTATAATAACACAAACCAGGGTTTGGCCAATGTTTTCTTAAAGGGCCGGATGGTAAATATTCTGTTTTGTGAGTCATCCAGTCTCTAGTCTCCACATCCCACCTCTTGTTGTCACTCTCGGTCCTGAGAAAGTAGCCATCGCCAATGCATACACGGGGCATGCTTATGGTCCAATAAAACTGTTTACAAAAGCAGACCATCGGCCACGTTTGGCTTACAGTCAGGGATTAGGAATGCTTACCCCGAGCCGGGAGCTGAGCTGTTTGCTTCTGTTATTGTCCCAGATGACAGATGAGGAATCCATTATCAGAGACCTCACGGCTCACCCAAGGCCACACAGCCAGTCAGGGATGGAGCAAAGACTCTGCTTTCATGCCTTTGACTCTAAGAAATGGTCACACAAAGTGTGGCGAAGGATAGGAGGCAGGAGGTATGATAATATTAGTAATTAGTATGAGAATTATATATTAGTAGCCGGGCATGGTGGTGCATGCCTGTAATCTCAGTGACCTGGGAGGCTGGGGAAGGAGGATCCCAGGTTCGAGGCCAGCTTCAGCAACTTAACGAGACCTTATTACAGAATGAAAAAGAAAAAGGGCCGGGATGTAGTTCAAAGGTAGCATGTCCCAGGGTTCAATCCCTAATACCCCCCCTCCAATATGTATGTATATACGTAAACACTATTAGTTAATACCAATTCATAAATTGTAATAAATACTAATAAATACATTCAAGTCCACTGTAAGCCAGGCACAGTGCTAAGTACCTGGTATGGTATTCTGGTCTGAATGTGATATGTCTCCTGAAAAACGCAGATGTTGGAATTCGAGCTTTCAAGGTGGTGATGTCAGGAGGCGAGGCCTTTGAAGGGGAGAAGTCGGAAGTCCTCACGACAGGAATCAGTGCCTGTATAAAAGAGGCACCAGAGAGATCCTGCACCCCTTCTGCCAGGTAAGGTGACAGTAGAAATATAACACTCGGCAAACACAATCTGCCAGCGCCTTGACCTGGGGGCTGCCCAACTTCCAGAACTGTGAGCGATAACTGTTTGTTGTTTATAAGCAGCTCCATGTACAGTCATTTTGTAATAGCAGCACAGACAGGCAAACACTTCTGGGTGAACATAAACCACCCTCCACAACTCACTTCTCACTAGTATTACTTCTGCAAGCAAACTGAGGCACCGAGAAGCCACTCACCTTAGGTCACACAGCTAGGACCCATTTTGCAGAGGAAGCGGTCAGGTGGGCTTTGAACTCACACTCGTGCCTTCCATCTTCTCCGGCAGCGATCTTGAAGTCTCCAGGCTGTGATAATGTTGCATTTATCATCTGCTAGGATGTGGGCTTCGAGTCAGGATCCTGTGTGTTCTGCTTGACGGGAACTCCTCGGGTCCTGGGAGAACTTTCTGGGTGGCAGGCTTCCCAACTCTTGAGCATTTGCAGAACTGTACAGTTTCCCCAGGGTGCCTCCACAGGGTGGGGTCCATAGAGGAACAGAATAGGAGGCCCAGGGGTGAGCAGAAATGCCGTGGGCGTTGGGTTGGGGTTCTGGAGGTGACCCCAGTTCAGGGGGATCCCAAGCCTGGGACCTCTGAGCAAATACATTCAGTCGCTTGGTATCACTCACCCACCCGGACCCTCCTGTCTCCGCCTTGTCTCTGAGTCAGAGCTACAGCAGGAAAATAAACTTTCTGTACCTAGGGGAGGAGGGAGAAGCTCCCTTTTCAAAAATAGGAACGGTCACCCCGTTGCTATGACGAATTCTTCGTGTTTTCAAAAATTAAAAAAAAAGTTTTTTTTAATGACCCACATAAAAAGGTACATTCAGCCTCTTTGAAAATAGATGGAAAAATTTGCATCTCCTGCCCAATTTGAGTAAGACTTAGGGGCGGGGTGAGGTCTCGAGGCCTTTGAGGCGTTTGGGAACCCTACCCCATGTCACCAGAGAACCTCAGAATGTCCCTAGGGATCCACTGCAAATGTGCATTTCTTATAAAAATATCTGAAAAGGTTTTTTTTTTTTTTTAAAAAAAATACTTCATACAGTATGAGTCTTTAAGAAAAATAAATTATTCTTGGGCTGGAGAGTTGGACTTTCCATTTCTAGCGGCATGGCATGTGTGGACGCGAGGGTGGTAGACACTGAGTCAGACGATTATTAGTTTGGTTTTGCAGTTTCCTCTTGGAGTTCTGGGGTCAAGCGAGGTATGACTTCAGACTTCAAATATCTCCGTAGGTCCTGGACCTGCTGGTGGACTCCAGGTTCTGGCTCCTAATGGGGGACCTGGGGAGGGCAAAATGCAAAATGGAGGTGATTCCAAGTCTGGGAGATATAGGGGGAGAGAGAGAGGGAGGGAGGGAGAGAGGGGGGAGGGAGATACAGAGGAGAAAGGGATCCAAACCAGATCTGCTAGCACCGTCTTTGTTTACTGCGCCACTTCCATTTATTCCTAATTTATTTATTTATTTATTTGTTTATTTATTTATTTATTTATTTTTGCAGTACTGGGGATTGAACCCAGGGGCATTCTACCTCCGAGCTACACCCCCAGCCCTATTTTTTATTCTTTATTTTGAAACAGGGTCTCACTAAGTTGCAGAGAGCCTCACTCAGTAGCTGAGGCTGGCCGCGAACCCGGATCCTCCTGTCTCAGCCTCCCAAGAACTGGGATTACAAGCGTGGGGCACCACGCCTGGCTCATTTATTCCTAGTTGAAAGGTCTCTCTCTGCCTGTGGTTTTCGAATGTGAGCAAGCACCAGAAACCCCCGGGGGCTCCTTCAAACAGGGATGCCGGGCGCCGGCCGGCCGCAGAGCTTCCGACAGAGCTGGGGTTTGCATGTCTGCAGCCCGAGGTGAGAAACCTCTGCCACCACCAGTGTGGAAACCACACCTGTGGTCTCACTAATAACCGTCCTTTAGATGGTGACATGCAGGCTCCCCCCGTGTTCTGAAAGCACCTTCTCCTTTGGACCACGAGACCCCGCCTGCTGCTGGGTGATCTTGGCGGAGTCCCTTGCCCTCTCTGAGGCCAGCATCCCCAGCTGTGCAGTACAGCTTGGGTCGAGACGCTTAGACAGACAAGTGTTGCACAGCAGACAGATTTGGAGTCAGGTAGGCTGGGGTTGACGTCTGACTCCAGGGAGCTGTGTGGCCTTGGGCAGATGAGGTAACCCCTCTGTGCTAAGGGTTATTATCTGTGAAATGGAAGAATTAGAGTACCTGGTTTCTACGTGGAAATGCCACTGAATTAAGGGGCTTGGGCGCTGGGAGAGAGGAAGGCGAGGGTCTAAGACAGGTTAGACGATGCTGTGTTTGGAGTGTGCCCGCCCCTCCCAAACTGGGAACGTCATTCTCAGCACCATGACGTCTGTCCCCAGGAATGAATCCGTGCTGCTCAATCCCAGGGGCGACTTTTATTTCGAGCTATACCCCCAGCCCTATTTTTCATTCTTTATTTTGAAACCGGGTCTCACTAAGTTGCGGAGTGCCTCACTAGGTAGCTGAGGCTGGCCGTGAACCCGGATCCTCCGGTCTCAGCCTCCCGAATGCTGGGATTGCAAGCGTGTGACACCTCGCCCAGCTCCAGGGGCGACTTCTGCACACCGGCTAAGTTTGGCTCCTTCCCTGTTTCCTGCTCTCCACTGTGGGATGATGCAGCATGAAGACCCGCATCAGAGGCCAAATAGCCCTTGATCTATTTGCCTCCAGAATTGAGAGCCGGATAAACCTCTATTGTTTATAAATCCCCCAGCCTCAGGGGTTCTGGTATAGCAGCAGAACCCAAACTAAGACAGATGAGGAAGGGTGTGTTCCTCCAGCTACCCAAGACCTTGAGGCCCAGAGAAGAGCCTCGTTCTCCCTCTCTCCTGCCCTCCTTCCTCTCCGTTACTTTCTCCCCGTCTCCTTCTTTCTCTTCACCTGCCCCTGCCCTCCCCTCCTTTTTTTCCTTTCTGTGATCTGGGCCTTGGGATTGGCCAGGCCTGAGACCCATCATGCATGTCAGAGTGGTCTGCACCCCGCTTCCTGCCTGTGACCTCAGCATCCTCATCCACAGAGTGGGCAGGCGGTACCTCCAGGGTTGGGGCGGGTCTCGTGACTTTCTCCGCAGATGCCCTGGCACGACAGTCGTGCCCACTGAGGGTGCAGCTGACAGGGTATTTCTTCGGGCTGGAGCCAGAGAACCTGGTTGGAACCCCAGCTCTGCCAGTTTCCAGCTGTGCAGTCTTGAGCGAGACACGTGACCTTTCTGTAGTCCAATTTTCTTACTGGGTGCAGTCCTCAGACCTGCCTCCTAGGGGGGCCACAGGTGTCCAGGCCGGGGTGGGGAGGTGGGGGGCTATTTGGATGGCTCTGCTGGTGCCCCTGCAGTCCAGGAGTCAGGCTCCCCCCTTGGTGCTGGGTCAGAGCAGGGGACGTCTCTCTCAGCAGCTCCCAGGGCAGGAGAGGGGACACCTCACGGGTCTCCAAGCTGCTGGGTAGCCAGCGGGTCAGCAAAGGCTCCCGGTGAGGGGTGAGGAGGTGGTCTTCGAGCTGAGAGCTGGGGAGAGAGCAGGAGGCCTCACACGGTGGGAGACGGCATGCAGGTGGGAGTCCCCGCAGGCACAAAGGCCTGGGATTCGAGGCAGCCCGGCTGGCCGGGGAGGGGAGGGGCGGAGCCAGCCTCCGGTCTTGTCTCTCTGGAGTCTGGAGCAGACCCGCTTCCCGGCGGGGCGGCCCCGGCCCATGTGCTCCTGGTTTGCGGCAGACAGTGGGTAGGGCTCCAGCTGTGCTTGGGGGCCAAGGGGCGGGTCGTCCCCGGGGCCCTGCAGCCACCCACGAGCCCGGTCCCCCTGGCAAGGCGGCCCGCTCAGCAGCCCCCACTCCACAGCTGCCGCCCCCGCCCGCGGCCGGCCGCCCCGCTTCCTGCCCCTCCCTCACCCCCTCCCTCTACTAGTTTCTCTGGCTGAGTTCTGCCCGCTTCCATTCAGGGCAGCAGCGCTGGCTGGCCGGGGGCGCAGGGCAGAGCGGGCTCCTGGGAAGCCTCCGGGGGGCCGGGCTGCGGGGGGCCACGCTGTGGGGGTCCCCAGAGGGGCTTCTGTGCATCCAAGAACCGCCTTCTGGCAATAGTGGCTATCAGAGCAGCCCAGTGACCTGAAGGAAGAAGCCAAGGGCACGAGTCTCCTGGACAGCCTCCAGAGACCAGAAACCACGGGAAACTTCAGGAAGAAGCAGGTATCAGCTTTGACATCTTCTTCCACAGGGGGTCAGGGGAGGGAGCAGGGAGCGGGCACAGGAGAGGTCCATTCTTACAACCTCGTATTTACCAAAAGGAAAAGAGTTTTGCTATTTTCAGATTTCAAAAGGAATGCATATTACTTGTAAAAAAAATTGCAAGGACATGTGTAAGTGTATAAATGTGCACACACACGCATACACACACACACACACACACACACACACACACACACACACACTTTTCTATCATCTAGTTCAGACCTACTTGGTCCTTAACCACAGGCGGGGAACTTTCTTTTGGAAGCATTTGTATTCTTCCAACAAATACTTTCATGGCCGCAGGGAGGGGAGGTCTTAGAATTCATTTAACTCTCCGCTGTTGTACTCGCTTCCATTTTCTTTCACATTGTTATAAACTGTGCCGGGTGTGACAGATGCTGGATCGAGGGCTTCGCCCTGCGTGTTGGGCTGGTGGGTGTGTTTCCAGAGGTGGAGCTCTACTCAAAAGCTGGCGACTTTTCAGACATTTGAAGCGGGCATGGTGGCACACGCTGGTAATCCCAGTACTTGGGAGGCCATGACAGGAGGATTTCAGGTTCGAGGCCAGCCTCAGGTAATTAGTGAATTAGCAAGACCTTTTTTCCAAATAGAAAATAAAAAGACTTGGGGATGTAGCTCAGAGGTAGAATGCCCCTAGGTCCTATCCCAGTACCAAAGGAAAGGAAGGAAGAGAAGGAGGGAGGGAGGGAAGACATTTGTGCTTTTTGTCCCTGGCAGTCTATGCTACCTTCCCCATGAGAAATTGAGACTATTATCCCAGACGCTTCGATTTGCATTTCCTTATTAATGCTGAATTAATGCTGATTGTAATTAATCAGTTTACGGTTCACTCTTCTCTGACTCTCCTGTTTTAAGTGTACTTCCATTTTTTTTCACCCTGTGGGCATGACGATTTTTTTTTTTTTTAAATTTATATTACGAGTTCTTAAGCCAGGTGTGTTGGCGCACGCTTGTAAT
>PVLC010010951.1:11591-25779 GCA_004027655.1 Graphiurus murinus
CTTTTGTCCCAACACATTTTTAGATTGGGGGGGGGGGTCATGAAAAGTGAGCTTTGGGCAAAATTACAAATAAGCGACACGTTGCAATGATCAAGTAGCTGCTTCTTGATGTAAGTCGTTTGCTCAGAAAGGCAGGATCGTGGGTCTGAGGTCACCCAAGGAGGAAGTGGCCTACAAGGGCCTGAGTCGGCCTTTTTCTTGCTGTTAAGGAAAACCCCAGCTTCCTTTTTTGGACTCCCCCTCCCCTTTTCAAGAGCCATCTTCTCTGTGGTCTTGCTGTCTCTGGAAGGACAGACACCTCTCCACGCGCTGGTGCCTGAGGTCACCTGACCTCTTCCAGGCCTCTCCTGCAGGCAAGGAGCTGGCTCGACATTTTCTCATGAAGGAAGGTTTACCTTGAACTTGTGACGTTCAATCGGTGAGAATCAGGCACGTGGGAAATCCTCGGGAAGAGTTCTCTCTCCTAGATGCACAGGGCCGCTCTGGATCCCTCAAAACTGCAGAATAGTTTTGACTCCGGGCTCCTCTCTGGCTTGATCCTCTTCTTAAAATAATGTTATTAATGCCTTGCAATTATACATTATAGCGAGGTTCCATGTGATACGATCATACATGCACACAGCCTGGTGTATTTTTTTTTGTACACTCCACCCTGCTCCTCCCGCCTTCCTCCCTGGACGTTTTAGTGAAATCGGCAGTGATACCTTCACAGATCGTCATAATATTAATTGAACTGTTTCTTTCCTCCATCCTGCTTTCCCCCTACCAGACCCCATCCTGAAATCCCCTTCCACTAATCTCAAGGTCTCTCTCCACATTATTTAAAGTCTCTTATGTTTTCTATTCTCTCTAGCTTTCACAGATGAGAGAAAACACGTAGCGCTTGACCTTGTGAGACGGGCTGATCTTAGCATGTTCTTATCTCCTTCCAGCCACTGCCTTGCAAACGACATAATTTCGTTCTTCTTCGTGGCTGAGTACAATTCCATTGTGCGTAAACACCACATTTTCTTTATCCATTCACCTGTTGATGGTGCCTGGGTTACTTCTATAATTTGGCTATTGCAAACTGCGCTGCTATAAATACGGGTAAGCATGTATCACGATCGCATTCTAACTTTAATTACTTTGGAAAGATACAGTTGAGTCATACGGTGGTTCTCTTCCTAGTTTTTTGAGCAACTTCCACACTGATCCCCATAGCAGCTCCACCAACAGGGTATAAGGGTTCCGGTTTCCCCACATCCTTGCCAGCATTTATTATTATTTTTTGTATTCATGATGATTGCCATTCTAACTGGAGTTAGAGTCTCCGCAGAGTTTTGATTTGCATTTACCTGATTGTTAGTGATGTCGGACATTTTTTCATGTATTTATTTGCCAATTGTATTTCTTCTTTTGAGAACTGTCTATTCAGTTTAATCGCCCATTTATTGACTGGGTTATTCTTTTTTTTGAGTTCTTTATGTATTCTAGAGATTAGTCCTATATCAGGGGAGTAGATTCAGGGAAAAGATTTTGTTCCATTCTGTAGCTCTCTCTACAGACTCTTGATGGTTTCCTTTGCTACACAGAAGCTTTTTAATTTAGTGCCATCCCATTTATTTATATCTGGCACAACCCTTTCTGCGAAGTCCCTACCTCAATAGGTCAAGACCATTAGGGTCTTCTAGCACTTGAAAATCCTCCATTGCAAGCTAGGCATGGTGGCGCACGCTTGTAATCCCAGCATTTGGGAGGTTGAGACTGGAGGATCTGGGTTCGTAGCCAGCCTCAGCTACCTAGTGAAGCCCTGTTTCAAAATAAAGAATAAAAAAATAGGGCTGGGGGTGTAGCTCAGAGGTAGAATGTCCCTGAGGTCAATCTTCAGGGCCTTACTCTCTTTGTGTCTTCAGTCCCTTGCACAAGAACTAACAGATGTTAGGTTCATGGAAAAGGAATCACTGAATACAAAGTGTGGCCAGACCTCAGTTTCACCATCTGTAAAATGGGGTCGGGAGAGCTGGACTATCTCTTAGACCTTTACCCAAACCCACTGCTCAGAGTATGAACCACGATGTTTGGAAGGTTTTCTTGACTCTTCGCCGTGGCTCTGTGGTCAGGGCACTGGGGAACACATTAGAGTACATTCTAGTTGTACGGTTTAGAAAAAGGAAACCTAGGGAGGCGTGCTGATGTAGAAGATACTACAGGGCCGTGTGGTGCAGGGGTCAGTATGAGTAGGTTGACCGCCTGACAGCTGAGACATATTGAGTAAATGATTCCTTATCTTTGTGCCACAGTTTCCTCATCTATTAAATGGGGCTGTGACTAGGAACTACCTGGTATTATTATTATTATTATTATTATTATTATTATTATTATTATTGCAGTACTGGGGATTGAACCCAGGGGCATTCTACCTCTGAGCTACTCCCCCAGTCCTATTTTTTATTCTTATTTTTTGAAACAGGGTCTCATTAAGTTGCGGAGGGCCTCACTAGGTAGCTGAGGCTGGCCTCGAACCCGGATCCTCCGGTCTCAGCCTCCTGAGTGCTGGGATTACAAGTGTGCGCCACCACACCCGGCCTGGTAGTATTATTACTAAATTAATTACTAAATTAGACTAAATGGAGCCAGACATGGTGGTACATTCCTGTAATCCCGTACTTGGGAGGCTGAAACAGGAGGATCACAGGGTGGTGGCCAGCCTCGCAACTTAGCGAGATTCTCAGCAACCTAGTGAGACCCTGTTTCAAAACAAAAAAACAACAACAACAAAAAATAAGAACAGGGCTGGGGGTGTAGCTCAGAGTAGAATGCCCCTGGGTTCAATCCCCAGTACCACAAAATTAAATAAGTAAACAAACAAATAAACAGATATAAATATGAAACAGAATCATGCACGTAAAACACCTACTAGAGGTTTGTCACGTAATTAATATTCTTGCACACTTCACTAATTATTTTCATGTTTATTTCTATACTGCCATGCTGCCATGGGTGTGTCTCAAAGCTTCAGTGTTTGGAATTAGAATCTTTAGGAGATTTGGTGTACCCCGAAACTTGAGAACCATGACCTAGAGTACTTAAATATCTTTTTCTTTTCTTTGCCATTTGTTCAGGTTCCTGGGTGCTTTGCTGGGCATTGAGGTTTCTTTTTTTATTTTTTATTTTCCTTTCTAAGCAAATATCCACGTGCTTCTGGGAAGCCAAATGTCCTGTGTCAGCAGTTGGGGCCATAAGGCTTGGTAGAGAAGAAGTGAAACTAGCCAGGCGTGGCGGCGCACGCTTGTAATCCCAGCATTCGGGAGGGTGAGACCGGAGGATCCGGGTTCGAGGCCAGCCTCAGCTACCTAGTGAGGCACTGCGCAACTTAGTGAGACCCTGTTTCAAAATAAAGAATAAAAAATAAGACTGGGGGTGTAGCTCGGAGGTAGAATGCCCCTGGGTTTGATCTCCAGTACCACAGGAAAAAAAAAAAAAAGAAGTGAAACTTTGTCTTATAGTACCACAGACAGATCATGTTAGTACCCCCCCCCCCCTTCCTCCAATGAGGGGCCTTGGAAATTACTTTAAACCACAGAATCCTTTCCTCAAATGAAAGTCAATAGGGAAGTGCAATTTGAAAACAGATAAAAGTGGTGCACTTCTCGTTGAAACAGAAGTGGAGGGCTTCTGGACTACAGCCCGCTAAACCTCCCTCTCATTGCCGAAGGGCTTCTAAGAGTCCTTATTAATTCTCCAGGGTGGGCTGAAAAATTGCAAGTGTATTCCAAGGAGTTAAAAGTCCAAACTCTAGGCCTTTGTTGGACTTTTTGTGTCATCTTACCTAGATCTTACTCCCACTCTCTGGTCATAATCATTTTATCTGTAAGTAAACAGGTTGAATGTTGTATTAGTTAGGATAAGCTACAGTAACAAATAGGCCCAAACATAGTAGATCTAACAAGACTCATTGATTATAGGCAAATCCTTCTCCCTCTTCCTCTCCCGCTCCCTCCTCTTTCCTCTCTCCTCTCTCCTCTCTTCTTCCTCTCTCCCTCCTTCCCTCCCTCCCTCCCTTCCTTCCTTTTCTTTCTTTCTCTTTCACTGTTACCCAAGTGGGTCTCAAACCCAGGCTGGGCTTACATGATCTCCCTCCCTCAGCCTTCCAATTAGTGGGATCTTCAGAGCATGCCACTCTGCCTGGCTTAAGGCAGGTATTTCTGAATGGAGAATGGGGTCCTCTTCCTCGCAGTAATTCATTTTGTGACCACTGAATATTATCTGCTTGGAGGTTAGCAGACTACTGACAGAGGAAAGAAAGTGTGGAGTGGCAAGTTTGGATCCTAACTGCCTTGACCTTGACCTTGACCCAGAAGCAGCACATGTCCCTTCTGCTCCTGGGAGAACCAGTCTTGGGGCCAGCCTTGTTGCAAAGGAGTCTGGGACATGGAGTCCTTGACCAGGACAAGCCTTTCTCAGCTATCGCTGTGCATGAGTAAAGGAAGAACAGATCCGGGTGGAAAACCAGCTGGGTCTCCCCAAAACACAGAGATCTCTCAGCTCTTTTCCATTCATTATTGTAAATTTTTATTAGGCAGCCTTCAAGTTAGCCTGGGGACCCTGGACCCTCCAAACGCCTTACTATCTCAAAATAAACCCTGCCAACTACACAGAGTAAATTCCTAGATTCCAGGCCCCTAAACATGGATTTCTCTGGAACTACAGGCCATTCTTTTTCACTCTTGGAGAAAGGAAACAAAAATAACATTTTGTGTGTGTGTGTGTGTGTGTGTGTGTGTGTGTGTGTGTGTGTGTGTGATACTGGGGATGGAACCCATGGGCATTCTACCTCCAGGCTATACCCTAAGATCTATTTTATTTTTTATTTGGAAGCAGGGTCTCGCTAAGTAGCTGAAAGCCTCACTAAGATGCTGAGGCTGGGTTTGAACCTGTGATCCTCCTGTCTCAGCCTCCCAAGTACTGGGATTACAAGTGTGCGCCACCACACCTGGCCTACGAATAACAATTTTGAGTGCATTACATTTATGGAGTTGAAGGTCCTCATATTGCCGCTACCAGCTTGTACCTAACAAAGATGTATGATTACAATGCACCAATTAAAAAAAAAAAAGATTCTCCTATTCATCATCTCTCTGAATCCTCTGACAACTGTATGTGGACAGTGTTTGGGATTATCGTCACCACTTTATAGACGAGGAAAAGGAGGTTCAGAGAGGTAAAGAAACTTGCTCAAGTTCACACAGCTCATGGGCAAAAGTACTGAGGTTTGAACCCAGAAAATCCTACCCCTGTCCTAGGATTCCCCAAGTATGTTGCAATGTTCATGGTATTAACGTGTGTGTGTGTGTGTGTGTGTGTGTGTGTGTGCGCGCGCGTGCGCATGTGTGTGGTTAGGCAGAGGATTTTTCTTGGGCTGGAGTTCCCCAGGGCTGAGCATAAGGGAAGTGGAAGCTTACGATCATTGTCCAAGTCCCCGGAATGGGGCAATGTTTGTTGTCCTGGCCTGGGGAAGCCCAGTGTGACATAAAAAAAAGAGAAAGGACTGTGTGTGAGAGTGTCCTGGGGCCCGACATGGCACTGAGGCTGTAAGGGGCTAGGCACACTGGGTACCTGGGAGCCATTTCCTGAGTGAGCAAACTCAAGGCAGAACGGAAGGCATGATAATGTGAGAAAGGAGGATGAGTCAGGCTCCCAAGGAGGGGAGAAGAACTTGTAACACAGACTGTCACTCATTCACTCAACAAACACTCATTGGCACCCACAGGGCAAACAAGATGAAGAGAGACGGGCTTCTTGCTCTCGTGGACGGGGACAGTGAGCCTGGCTCTTCTTGGTTGAGTCCCATGCCTGTTGATGGGATTGTGTTTGTGTTCTTGTTTCCCAGTACAGAGCTCTTTTTATGCCAGGCCTGGGGTGCAGGGAAAGGACTGCTGCTGTTGGAAGCCACTTTGTGCTACTGCTTCTGGACTTGGGACATTTGGGGTTTAAGTAGCATCAGAAAACTCATTGATTTATTTTACTTGTCTTTGGAATCTCTGCATTTTTGCAGTGATGGGCACAAGTATGACTGAGGAAGAGTAGAATTTCTTACACTGCTGGATGGTTGGAACAAAATGGTAGTAGTTTAACATGATGCTATTACAGAAGGGTATATTAATGTTGGATATCATGGACTGGCAGCTTTCCATGATGCTATTACAGAAGGGTATATTAATGTTGGATATCATGGACTGGCAGCTTTCCATGATGCTATTACAGAAGGGTATATTAATGTTGGATATAATCGACTGGCAGCTTTCCATGATGCTATTACAGAAGGGTATATTAATGTTGGATATCGTCAACTGGCAGTTTTCCATGATGCTATTACAGAAGGGTATATTAATGTCAGATCCTGGCAGCAATGTTCATTGACTCCAGAGTTTACTGCTCTGGAATTCAGCTCCCAGCTTTGCCCCATGACTTCCTGACACCCCTGACCTCCCTATCCAGGGATTAAATGACTTCATATACACAAAGCACTGGGTACCACCCTTCGTAGCTCAATGAAGGCATTGCTATGGTTATTCTCAGGAAAGTGGGTTTAAAATTTGCCTTCTCACATCCAGGTTGTGGTGTCCAGCTGGTATCTTGGAACTTGAGGTTCAGGCTGGAGAAGGTCCTTTGAGCCAGGCTCTTGGCTTCATGCTGGACCCATGTCTGAACTCTAATGACAGGGGGGTCTGAACTCTTAACGACAGGGGTGCCGAGGGCCTGGCTGGCACCCGTGGCCGAGTCAGCAGGGGATCAGCTGCTGTTCGGTCAGGATGTTGAAATTGGTTCTGCTTTCTTGGGGTATGTGACTTGGTTTCTGTGATTCCACCCTGGGCTCCTGCTGAGGGAAGCATTGTGCAAGGAGATGGGTGGTGGGTGGGTGGGTGGGGAGCTTGGTACATGAAACTGTTAGCAGACTCAGTTTTCCACCCTGGCAATCAGGGATGGGAGATGCAGGAGGGCTGCTGATGGGGAGGTGTTGAATTGTAGGTGACTGAGATAGCCGGGAACCTGGGTTCCAGTCCTGGCTATGGTACCTGCGGCCTTTCTGAGCTCGGGCCGGTCACAGGACCACATATTCTCTTTGAGCCTTAGTTCCCTCTTGTCTCAGGGTTGTCAAGAGTAGACATCTGCTAGTGTTCTTTGGCCTGTAGTCGGTGCTCAATAAATGACCCAGGGTGGTGGTTAAGGGTAAGGGCATTCAAAACACACCCATTCCTTGTTACCCGAATTTGTCTGAACACTTTTCAGAATCTATGAATTCCTGTGTGTTGTTTGCAGTAAGAATTCAGGTAGCAAGTGTATTAGCTTCCTGTTGCTGCTATAACAATTACTGAAAACTTAGTGACCTAAAATAGTACAAGTTTATTTTGTGACATGACATAGCACGATTTTATTTTGGTACAGAGACCACAAGTACCAAACAAATTTTACTGGGCTAAAGTTCAGGTGTAGGCAGGAATAATGCATTCTTTCTTAGGAGCTCTGGGAGAGGGCTGGTCTCTTGGCCGTTTCCAGCTCCTAGAGGCTGCTTGCCTTTTTTGGTTTGTGGTCTCTTCTTCCATCTTCAAAGCCAGCTCCAGGGATGAGTCTTCTCACATTCCACCACTCTGACCCTCTTGCTTCCCTTTCATTTATAAAAACCCGTGCGATTACATAGGACCTCCTGGATAATCCACGTCATCGCCCCACCTCAAGACCCGTGACTTAATCACATTTTCAAAGTATCTTTCCACCCTGTCAGGTCACACAATCATGCATTCAGGGGATTAGGACATGGGCATCATGGATTCAGGGGATTAGGACGTGGGCATCTTTGGTGTTACTCTGCATACCACAGTTGAGGAATATATCTCAAACTTTGATCTATACCTATTTATGTCCTGGATTTGGACTTATTTTTGGTACTGAAGATTGGACCCAGGGGCTTTCTACTTTGGAGTTACACCCCCAGCCCTACTTTATTTTTTTGTTTTGAAATAGGGTCTCACTAAGTGCTGAGGGTCTCACTAAGTTGCTGAGGCTGGTCTTGAACCTGCAATCCTCCTATCTTAGACTCCCAAGTACTGGGATTACAGGGCGTGTGCCACCATGCCCGGCTGACTTTGGACTTTTTGGACTTTGAGGGTTCAGACAGCCATACTTCTACTTATCCGTGGTTCAGTAGAACACTGACCGGTTAGAGTGGACGGGGGTGGTGGACAACCTGTGAGACCAGACCAGGTACGCTGCCTGGGACTCAGTCCTGACTGCGTCGTGCGGCCTGGGGTCCAAGCCCTCGTTACCACGTCGGAGCCTGCTGACTCTGAGCTGGGAGTTCTCTTGGCTGTGAAATGGGTGGCGACAAGTCCTCCACGGGGTGGTTACTGGGTGCAAGAAGGTGGCCAGTGTCCAGCGTCTGGTGCCTGCTAGAGGCTCAGCGTGACCCATGAGCCCCAGGGAGGGCGAGCTCTGTGCCAGGCACGAGTCATCTCCAGACACAAGGACCCGTCTGTGCCCGTCCCGTGCTGGGAGCAGTGTTGGTCGGGCTGCCAGGAGCTGACTCCTTTCTGGGTTCATGGCTGAGGATGTGTGCATGTACCAGCTTCCCAGACAGGCTTGTGCTCCGTTGGGAAGTTCAGGACCTGAGGCAGCTTCTCTGTCCCCTCCACTGCAAGAGCCTAGCGTTCCCTGTTTTGCAGGCTGCGTGTCTCAGTCCCTCTTCTCCTCTCCTCTCCTCTCCTCTCCTCTCCTCTCCTCTCCTCTCCTCTCCTCTCCTCTCTTCCTTCCTTCCTTCCTGCCTGCCTGCCTTCCTTTCTTTCTCTCTTTCTTTCTGGTACTGGGGATTGAACTCAGGGACATTCTACCTCCAAGCTATACCCCCAGCCCTATTTTGTATTCTTTATTTTGAAACAGGGTCTCACTAAGTTGCAGAGTGCCTCACTAGGTAGCTGAGGCTGGCCTCAAACCCGGATCCTCCGGTCTCAGCCTCCCAAATGCTGGGATGACAAGCGTGCGCCACCATGCCCGGCTTTCCTGCCTCTTTCTAAGTGTCTCGTTTGGCTTCTGGCTCCGCTCCTGCCTGCTCCATTCTCTCTCCAAGTTACCTGTTTAAATGCCCCCGGTGGAACCAGCTTATTGGTTTGCTCAGTCTGCCAGCACCCCTCCCGGGTCGCTGATGGGGCTTAGGTTGTTATCTGATGGTGAGTCCGTTCCCTCTCAATCTGGAAACTTCATCTCCGGCAGGCCTCAGGCAAATCTCTGGCACAGGCCCTGACGTGATCCCGCCTGAGGAGGCAGATGCAGGCTCCTGGCTCAGGTGTGGTGGCAGATGTCACGAATCCCCCTTGTCTCCCTTCATGGCCGAGTCCAGATGTTGCTGTTGTTGGCCTCTGTGTATCAAACCAGCCCCCAATTTAGTGGCTTGGAGTGACTTGTTGGCTCGTGACTCTGCAGGGCCCGCTTGTCTCTGCTGTGTGCTATTGCTTCTGAATCTGCAATCAGCCCAGAGCTTGGCTGGGGCTGAGCCATTTAAAGCAGCCTCACACCCTCGTGGGACCTGCACTGTCTCTCTCCACGTGGCCTGTCTCTCCGATGGGGCTCTGGGGACAGCTCTACCTGGACACGCAAGCCCTGCCAAAGCAGAAGCTGTCTGGCCTCTGGACACCTAGGCCTGGGACCCCCATGGTCCCACTTCTCCAGCTTCTTGTTGGTCGTGGCAAGTCCCCAAGCTAGCCCAGAATCGAGGGGAGGGAAACAGAGGCGACTTCTTAGTGGGAGGGGTGACATGTCTGTCTTGGGAGACAGGAAGTGACAGCCCACCTTGGCTTGATCTTAATCACAGGGTGACGCTGGTCAGCTGAGGTGACTGTCAGTTCACCTTCCTATTTCTCAGAGAGGAAAACTGAGGTTCCCAAGGGGAGAAGGACTGGGTAAGGGAGTAGAGGGAGGAGGCAGGAGAAACAGGATAAAGCCTCCGCCCACACCATTCCTGGCCTTTTTTTTTGGATTGAACTCAGGGGCATTCTACCTCTGAGCTACACCCCCAGACCTATTTTTTATTCTTTATTTTGAAACCGACTCTCACTAAGTTGTGGAGTGCCTCACTAGGTAGCTGAGGCTGGCTGTGAACCCGGATCCTCCAGTCTCAGTCTCCCGAATGCTGGGATTACAAGCGTGCGCCACCACGCCCGGCTCATTCCTGGCCATTTATTGGGCACTTCCTCGGAGCCTGGGCTACAGAGAGGAGCAAATCCTACCCTCAGGGAGCTCCCGGTTGAGTGGGGAGATGAGAGAAAATGCACACAAAGTGGGGTCCTGTCTATCTAGAGGGCCGGCTTTCACGTTGGGGTGCTGGGGGCAAAGTGCTCATGATCGTCACCACCTGCGACGATTCTATTCACCATCCGTTCAACACAGTTGGCGTGCACCGGGCCATTTTGACTAAATCTGCTCACGTTGATGCCTGGCGGGTATGTACAGCGTGCAGCGCCCTGCAGGAGCAGAGGAGGTAGCCTTCACATGGGGGGGGGGGCAGGAAATATGGCTTCAAAAACAAAGCGTGTATTTGAGCTGGGTTCAAAATATGAGTTGGCCTCGGGCTGCCTGGAAGAGACTTGGCCAGAAATGAAAGAGGTTTCAGGCAGAGAGGACACAGGGAAGAGAGGAGGTCTGGAGGAGGCCGGAGCGGAGCGGGGCATTGGTGGCGTGGGCAGGAAGCAGAGAGGAGGAAGATTGGATGCTCCCCGAGGCCTTGAAGGCCCCGCCCAGTCTTCCGGGTGGTCCAATATGTCTGGTTTTACTAGAGCAATATCTTCGATTTCTCCCAGTGCTGTGCTTAAGCTCCAACATTTGGACATGGGAAGATTGCAGACAACCAAAGCTAACTGAGTTTGGAATTCCAAGTCAGCAGAGGGTACGTTGGTTTGTGCCCTTGTTGCTTGCGTCTTCTGGACCATAAACCAGCTCAGAGGAGAAGCCATCCCTCATTCTAGGACTGAACAGCCTGTTCCCTCTCCCCCCAGCCCCTGGGATGCTTTTCCTGGCAGGAGGGAGAGTCCTCCACCCCTCTGCAGCCAGACAGAGGCTGGGTGGAGTCAAAGTGTCCACCGGCCTCCTGGCTATGGGGGAGGCGGGGCCGATTGACGTCAGGAGCAGGTTTTCAGGAAATGCGGGCATTTTCCAGTCTCAGTTTGTGACAGATTGACTCCCCGGAGGCCAACTGTCTGGGATTTGGATCCTGAAGAAAAAGCACTTCCTTTGCTTAAGAAGGGAATAGCAGACCTCTATGAAAACCCATTTCTGCCAGGTGTGGTGGTGCACGCCTATCATCCCAGTACTTGGGAGGCCGGGACAGAAAGATTGCAGGTTCAAGGCCAGCCTCAGCAACTTGGTGAGACCCTCAGCAACTCTGTGAGACCTTCAGCAACTTCTCGAGTCCCTGTTTAAAAATAAAAGCAAAAAAAAAAAGAGCTGAGGATATAGTTTGGAGATAGAAGGCTCTTGGGTCCAATCCCCAGTACCAAAAACACAAAAGGAAAAACAAAACAAAACAAAACACATTTCTGCCACTTGCCGGCTGACTTTGGAAAAGTTTGCTGCTCTGAGTCTTGCTTTCCTCAGCTGTTAAGGAGGTAGGGAGAGTGTAAAAGGATTTTTCTCCTAGGGACATGGTGGGCCTTCAACAGACTCATGCATGGCCCAGAGTGGGAGTTTAGAAATAAAATGTGGCCTGGCTTGAGGGGCTGGCTGGGTACAGGAGACCAGAACTCTTGAGCAACAAGAGTAAGACACACAAGTCATGATTCACAGCGATGCCAACACCGGAGCCCTCGTTTCCTCTCCAGCTCTTCCCCTCCGTTCCCCGCCCGGGCCAAAGAGCATGTCGGGGCTGGGTGGAGACCTCCAATGCCAGCCTCCCTTTTCCTGGGGCAAGGAGGGGGGCTGTCTGACCTGAATGGGCCTTTCTTTCCTCCCACGAACAGCACGGATGTGAAGGAAATCAGAAACACGGGGAATAGAAAAGGTGGTTGTAGCAGCTTGCAAACCCAGCTGGCTGGGCACTGCCCCCGGTCACCTGGTCCTTGGGCTCTGGAGTAAGGACATTCCTCAGGTTGGACGCTGGGCCTGCCTCGGCCATGCTTCCTGTCCACTCTGTACACCCCACGCTGCCCAGCCCCAGCAATTTGCATTCTGCAACAGCACTTCATAAGAACTTCTTTCTAAGAGCCTCGTGCGCTGTCTTGATGCCCGACGGGACAGGTGGACTGGCCAGCTGCGTCCAGATTAGACTCCTGCCTGATCCCACTTCCTGCCACCAAGATTGCCCTCTGGGCCAGTCACACCTTGGGCTGATCACCGCAGACTGTTTATAAGAAGGGTCCCCCACGCCTTCACTGGAAGTGTGCGAGGTAGGGCACGCAGACCTCTTTTCCAGTCAGGGAAGCTGAGGCCCAGAGAGAGGGGATATACATTCCCTCGCTCCTTTATTCTTTGACTCTTGAGATCTTTATCAGCTAAGTCAAGGACGCTACACTCTAGTGGCATCAGCCCTCTCCTCTCCGCTGGAACCTATAAGTGATGATTCAGTTTGGAGTTGGCCGAACCTGGGTTTGAATCCTGTGCCCCTTCCTTTCTAGCCAGATGGTTCTGGATGAGTGACGCTGCCTGCCTCTGGTCTTCCAAAATGGAAGTGAATTCTGTAATTGCCCCCTTCTCTGCAGCTCCCCTCCCCATAGTCCCCCGGCCCAAGATGAGGCTGAGACAGAGGCTCCGAGAGATGGCTTTTTTCCCCGGGGCTGCACTGCCTGGCTACTGCTTTCTCTCCCAGGCGCCTTCTCCTGACTCCTCCGCCCTTCTCCCTTGTGATTTCCAGGCCCGCGTCCTTTCCCTCTGCCTCAGACCTTCCTGCACCAACACGGCTTCTGGCCTCGCACCAAGTCGGCCCCTGCGATGGGGCAGTGCCTTCACCTTTCGCAGATCTGCTTGTCCGTCTCGGGCCCCCTTCCCTTAGAAGCCTGGTCTCCTCCATCTGTCCAGGTGGAACCAGAGCACCCAGTGTTTGCAGCTGACGACAGCTTGCAGGAGAGAGGGCTCGTGAGCACCATGGTGGACGTTCTGGCCCCGTGCGCACAGCTCAGGAGGCTCCACTGCAAAAACCCCGGGGACAGGAAGTCCCTGAGTTAATTCCCTAGGAGAAGTGTATATTTCCAACTTCCTGACACGTTCCTGAGGCCTCTCCATTCCTCCCTTTTCTTGTAAACTGAGTGACCAGAATAGGGTTGCTTTTTTTTTTTTTTGGTTTGTTTTTGTTCTTAGAGCATGCCATTGCCCGTCACCCACCAGCCTTCCTGGCAGATCCCAGGGTTAGAAGTGGCTATCCAGGCCCCATCCCATGTCCTGGACAAGGAGCCTGGACTCCCTGTCCCTCTAGGCTGAACAGGTAAAGCTGTCTTCAAAACTCAGACAGCCCATCCTTCCTCGGGTGGACGTCACAGAGGATGGAGCCCCTGCTGGGCTCGGGCGGGGGAAGCCAGTCTCATCCAGGTATGTTTGGAGAGGATGGTAGTTTCAAATTCCATGGCTTCTTAGTTGGGGTGGGGGTGGGGTCTTGGTTTCTTCATCTATAGATTGGGAATAAGCCCAACGTTTCATCCAGGCACGGTGGCACAGGCTATAATTCCAGGGACTGGAGAGTCTGAGGCAGGAGGATGGCAAGTTCGAGGCCAGCCTCCTGGGAAACTTAGCAAGACCTTGTCTCAAAATGAAAAATAAGCCGGGCGTGGTGGTGCACTCTTGTAATCCCAGCATTTGGGAGGCTGAGACCAGAGGATCTGGGTTCGCAGCCAGCCTCGGTTACCTAGTGAGGCACTCCACAACTTAGTGAGACCCTGTTTCAAAATAAAGAAGGAAAAATAGGGCTGGGGGTGTAGCTCGGAGGTAGAATGCCCCGGAGTTCAATACCCAGTACCGCAAAAAAAAAAAAAAAAAAAAAGAAAAGAAAAATAAAAAGGGCTCTGGGGGTGTAGCTTAGTGATAGAGCATTCCTGGGTTCAATCCCCAGTACTGCAAAATAACAACATCACCACTCCACAACTATTTGCTATTTTTAATTACAGTACGCGCATATGCAGCTGCTCCACACAGAGGTACAGACACATAATTTGCTATCAAGAAGAAATCCCAAGCC
>PVLC010010951.1:25879-48890 GCA_004027655.1 Graphiurus murinus
AAAAAAAAAAAAAAAAAAAAAAAAAAAAAAAAAAAAAAAAAGAAGAAGAAATCCCAAGCTGGGCGCTATGGCACACATCTGTAGTCCCAGTGACTAGGGAGGCTGACACAGGAGGACCACGTGTTTGAGGACAGCCTTGGCAACTTAGTGAGACCCTATTTCAAAATAAAATTAAAAAAAAAAAAAGAGCTGGAGGTGGAGCTCAGCAGTGGTAGAGAGCCCTAGGGCTCAATCCCCAGAACTACAAAGAAAAAAAAAAAAAAAAAAAAAAAAAAAAAAAAAAAAAAAAAAAAAAAAAAAAAGAGAGAGAGGAAGAAAGAAAGGCAGGCCCACCCTCTTCCCTTCCTCCACAGATTAATGAAGGAGGGTTGGTAGGGAAGGATTTATGGGAGAGAATGCTTTCTATTATTCTTTTCTTTATATTTTTTGGGATTTGCCACAGCCAGTTGTTCAAGGGCATGGGGGAGGCGGGGATTGGACTAATTGTGGGGGAACGCCGGCTGCCCGCCCCACACCTGCCAGGGGTCTGCAGGGAGATGTCCTTCTCCCTGGCACTGTAGCTCCCGGCCTCTGTCGCTCTCTGTCATGGTTCTGCTCCAAGATCAAGGGGCTGCATCTGGTGGTGGCTTTCTTGCTGGCAGAATGGCAAGTTGGTGCAGGGTACTGCGTAGCAAGGGATGGGGTGGGGGGCAGTCCAGGGCTTTTGCATCTCTGCCGTCCCCGTTGGTAGGTATCCCTTCTGTCAAGCAGCCTTCCTGACTCCATTCGGAGTTGAAGTTGACCCTGTGTGGTCCCCCAGCACCCCCAGGTTTACTCTGTCTGGCTCTTTCTTGTCTGTCTCCCTCGCCTGGCTTCCGGTTTCTTTCGTGGGAGTTCTAGCTCTGTCTTCGTATTCCCAGTTCCTGTCCTCGTACCCGGCAGACAATAGGTGCTCAATAAGGTGTTATTCAGTGTATGAATCAGAAATACGTAATCTGGCATCCGGTATTTATGCCTCAGAGTGAAAGAAGGCCAGAGAGGAAGCTTTTAAAACTCTCACTCCCTTGCAATGGCGTTGCATTCGTGTATGGGTAACGTCACACAATGGTGAGATCCAGTCATGTGCGGCAACAACTGTAATAGTAATAATCGTTGTTAATTGTCACAATTGTTGATCATGGGCCAGATGTTATTGTTCTAGGGGTTTTATATTCCTTCTCTTGTTATATCCTAATACCAACTCTATGAAGTATCCACTATTACTGCCTCATTTTTTTGTTTCCAGTTATTTCTTTTATTTATTATTATTATTATTATTTTTTGCGGTACTGGGGATTGAACTCAGGGGCATTCTACTTCCGAGCTATACCCCCTGCCCTATTTTTTTATTCTTTATTTTGAAACCGGGTCTCACTAAGTTGCGGAGTGCCTCACTAGGTAACTGAGGCTGGCTGCGAACCTGGATCCTCCGGTCTCAGCCTACCGAATGCTGGGATTAAAAGTGTACACCACCATGCCCGGCTCAGTTATTTCTTTTATGGGTGTATTATAGTCTTCCCTCGTCACTTAGTTCTCAGGGATAGTGACACGCATGCACCTAGCACTTGGCGAGCTTCCCCTTGGTTCCCTCCCCTTTTCTTCCTCCCTATCTAGGGTATTGAGATTGACATTGGTATTCTCACATGTGTGCAGAATGTCAATGGAAGTGATTCCTTCATTGGTCCTCCCTCCCCCTCCCCTTCCCCTAGGCCCCCCTTCCCTGGCTCCACTGAGGTTTCTCCTCCATTATCTGGAGTCCCTCTGGTCTCCCCGTGACTCCCTAGCTTCTGCAAATTAGAGAATATGACCCTTCCTTTTCTCTGACTGGCTAATCTCACTTCACATAATGTCCTCCAGGTCCTTCCATTTTCCTGCAAATGACATTATTTTATTCCTCTTGATGGCCGGGTAGAATTCCATTGTGTGTCTGCCAGAGAATGACTATAATATATGCATATCCATGTTCATAGCAGCACAGTTCACAATAGTCAAATTATGGAACCAATCTGGGTGTCCATCAGCAGACGAGTGGATTGCAATATTACGACCTCATTTTATAGACAGGGAAACTGAGCCACAGAACGCAGGCAGCTCAGAGGTCTCCTGGGTCCTACCTGGCAGAGTTGGCACTTGACCTCAGGGGGCCCTGAACCATCACACAGTGAACATAGCTTTGGGTTCAAGCCCTGGCTTCCCCAGTTTTTAGCTGTGTGACTTTGGGCAAGTTGCTTGACCCCTCTGAGCTTTGGTTTCCTCAACTGTGTGAGGAGGTAAAGGTAGCTGTCAGGATCATCCGGAGGTGAAGGGGGGGATGAGGAGGATCCCTAAGATTCACAGTGATGGATGGTCCCTACAGCTCAGCAAGGGAGTGCTTTCAAGATGTCTCTGCTCTTGGCTACAAACTGCGGGTTCTTCAGAAATCTTACCAGCAGAGACATCATAGGCCAGGTCTCTTGGCAGGAGGGTCAGGAGGCAGAGGGGAGGGAGACAAAAGCTTCTCTGTCAGCTACTCAGGGCCCGAGGGGCAGCAAGCTGGAGGACCAGGCATGCTGTGGCCAGGAGGGAGAAGAGGAGTCCTGCCCAGGGGTGGAGCGGGCCCCTGTCGCCTGCCAGGGCTTGTTCTTGAGCCATGGGCGGAAAATTCCTTTGGATCCCTTCCCGAGAGGCCGGGAAGGCTGGGACCAGTTCATGGAGGAGAAGGGTTCCCTATACGCCGACATTGTCACAGCTATTTTATTTCAGACCTGGAGCAAAGCAGAAAACAGCTTCAAGTTGGTGGCTGCTCATGTCGGCAGGCCACCTCGAGAACAGGGCTCCAGCTTTGGGCTGGGGACAGCGCTGGCCTGTCCCTCTGTGGAGGCTCCTCCTCCAGCCTGGCTGGCTCCCTCCCTGGGCACTGAGAAAGTCTGGCTCCACTTTTGGGGCTGAGGCAGGTCCTGGCGCGTAGATCTACCTCTTCATGCATTCACAGCTCTTTCCTGATTCCTGGTCCCCACAGCATCCCTGAGAATGACCGTTCCCTCCCTTTGGTAAATGGGGAAAGTAATACCAGAATTGGGAAGAGCTGATACAGCTAGGGTAAGAGCCAAGAGCCCCTGACTTCCCGTGGGACGCTGTTTCCAGATAAAAAATAAAATAGGGCTGGGGACATAGCCTAGAGGTAGAAGACCCCTAGATTCCATCCCCAATACCACAATATGAATAAATGAATGAATGAATGAATGAATGGGGGTGTAGCTCTGAGGTAGAATACCCCTGGGCTCAATCCCCAGGACCACACACACACACACACACACACACACACACACACACACACACACAAATATAAAATAATAATGATGATGATGATGTTAATAATAATAACAATGATAACAATAATAATCATCATAATAAAGATGAAGACTTGAGAGTCCCAGACTCTTAAGACTCCGTGGAAAATGGTCCACAGACACAGGGAATCACAGCGTTATAACACATATGCAAGAGATTGCAAACAAGCTGTTCTGGCCAGCATTCTTGTAGCTATCATCTAAATATCTGACCACGTAACTTAGAGGAAAGATTTGTTTTCTTACATTTTGGGGCTCAGTCCGTATGAGGTCTGGGACCACGGATCTCAGGGCCTGTTGGCAGGAGGGGTGAGAGGGAGAACACATGGACCGTGCTCCTCACATCATGGAGGCCGGAGGCGAGATAAAGCACACGAGGGGAGGAGGAGCCATATCTGATCTCCAAGGCTGCATCCCCGGGGCCACCTCTGGCCACACTCTACTGGTCTACCCGGGTACCACCCAGGAAAACCCATGACAACAGATTCATCTACTTCTGGGATGACACCCCTCATGACTCAATCACACCAACTCCCAACATTAATAAACGAGCTCTAACTATAACACAAGTCAAGGGCTCATCTCCAGGGGACTGGCTAATTAAATACAGGTAATTCCGGCCAGTGGATATTACAGAGATGTCAAAAAGAATGGGCCGTGCTTCACATATGGCTAGAAAATCGTGTCCAAGATCGATTGTTAGGTAAGGAAGGCCAGGCTGCGAAATGGCCGGTGTGGCATCCTTACTATCTTTGATGTGAAATGAAAGGGGAGTGAGGGTATATATTTGTATTTTCTCAAAGAAATTCTGGAAGGGGGCATGAGGAACTAATCCAAGATGGGTGCAGGGGAGTGGGGTGGATGGTGGGGGGTAGGAGTGAGGCTTTTCAATCCAACTTTTTATAGTTTTAGATGGTTTGAACATCACCAATCGGATGGCATTGGGTTGCCTAGCCAGAAACTTAATTTATTTTATTTATCGGCACTAGGGATTGAACCCAGGGTTATTTTACCTTGAGCCACACACACCCCGAGCCCTATTTTATTTTTGTTTTTGAAACAGGGTCTCGCTAGGTTAATGAGAGTCTCATTGCCTGCTGAGGCTGGCCTCAAACCTGAGATCCTCTTGTCTAAGCCTCCCAGGTACTAGGATTATAGGTATGGGCCAACATGCCCGGCTTCAGAAACTTAATTAAAAAAAAAAAGTCAAATTGGAATTGCCAGTGGATGCTCACTGGGTTAAAGCTTTTACTCTATTAGCAGTAAATGTTGTCCTGATAAGAATAAACATATTGTATGTTCCACGAGCTGTGATTCTCATCACTGTTATCTCCTTGGCTATCACATGAGCGTGCGTGGAACTGTAAGCCCAGCTCTCCTGACTCTAGCTCTCCTCGAGATTTCAAGAAGGTTCGTTTTGGCCCACGTTGAACCTCAAGGAGGTTCTGTGGGGCTTAGGCGGAGTCCGCCCCTCTGGTCAGTGTCTGTCTTCCTGGTGGCGGGGATGGACTCCCGGTGGCTTCCTGTGGCCCTCAGAGGCCAAGTTGATGCCTCTAGTGGGGCTCCTGTCCCATTCCAAGAGCACCCTAGGACCCTAGAACCCTCAAACCATTTAGTGAAGTGTCTGTAGGAAAAACAAGAGCAACAACAGAAACATTCTCGAGGGCTCTCCTCAGCCAATGGTCAACAAGACCCTCTAGAAAAGGCAGTGACCCCTAACCATGCACAGTCCAGAAAATGAGCTGATAGAGTGTTCCTTCATTGTTTCCTCCTCTTCCTCCTCCTCCTCCTTCTTTCTTCTTCTTCTCCCTCCTCCTCCTCCTTCTTCTTCTTTCCTCCTCCTCCTCCTCCTCTTCCTCCTCCTCTTCCTCCTCCTCTTCCTTTCTTCTTCTTCTCCCTCCTCCTCCTTCTTCTTTTCTTCTTCTTCTTCTTCTTCTTCTTCTTTTTCTTCTTCTTCTTCATCATCTTCTATTGCTAGAGCCTACCTTCCCAAACACTACCCTCCGCCTGCCACCAAGCAGGCTATGTTAGGTAATTCCACCTCTGACTGGGCTGTAGTGGTGCACACCTATAATCCCAGTATTTGGGAGGCTGAGATAGGATAATCACAGATTCGAGGCCAGCCTCAGAAACTTAGTGAAACCCTGTTTTGAAATAAAGCAATTAAAAGGACTGAGGGTGTAGCTCAGAGGTAGAATGACCCTGGGGTTGGTCCCCAGTGCCAAAAAATAAAAACAAAACAAAACCAGAAAGAAACAAAATACAAACAAAAGTCTCTTCTGGGCTGAGAATGTACCTCGGTGCTTAGAGACCTGCTGAACCTGTACAAGGCCCTGCATTCAATTCCTAGCACTGCAAAAAGAAGAAAAGAAAAAAAATTAAAGAGAGAGAGAGAGAGGGAGAACCTCTTCCTGTTGAAATCAATCAAAGCCACAGATGAGCTCTCAAGGGCTCCTCTGACCAGCAGGAGGGTTCGACCAGTTCCTGGGGGCCTCTGGCTCCCCAACCCAGAGCCGAGCCCCTTCCTGTGTTTCTCTGGTCTTTGGGGATTTTTGGAAATCTGGGGCTGCCCTTCCTATGCTCTTAAACATGGCCAAATACAGAAAAAAATATGTCTCCCCCACCCTGCATTCTCCTTTTGGGGCTCTTGCTTGAAGGAAGCCATTCCTGGAGACCTTCCCTGACCAGGCAGGGGGCTCTGTGGGGCCTTCCTGGACCTTCCAGGGGTCTGGGGAAAAGATTGCTTTTAGTTTTGTACCTTTCCTCTTCTCTCTGGGTCTCTCTGTCCCTCTGGGACTTGGCTTTCTTTCCCCACTGCGTCCCTTTTGTCCTCTCTTCATTGTTGTGTCTGTCTGCCTCTGCTGTCACTCTGCCATCCTCTCCTCTGTCTCTGTGTGTCTCTCTTTGTCCCCTGTGGTTTTTTTTCCAACCCCCTTTTCCTCCTCCTTCTCTTTTTCTGTCTACACCACATTGTCACCCCGTGTCCCCTCCACCCTGTCTGTCCTCTGTGCGCTCCTCCCCACCTAGCTCCTCCCACCACACCAAGCCCCTGCCCTGCTGGGGTCTGAGACAGAGCCGAGGGACAGGGCCGGCCTGTGGGCGGTCAACCAGCACAGCTCCGCTGACTCAGAGGGCCCTGGCTTGGCTTAACTAGCGCTGTGGTCCCCACCTTTGGAAATCAGAATCATTTTTGAATAAGGGCTGCATTTTCCTTTTGCACGAGTCCTGCCAAGTCTGAGGCTGTGAACTTGGCAGGGGTAGCACAGATGGCCCCTCCTGGCACACGCCAAGGAGCTGGGGCCCGGGAGCAGGGTCCAGACGCAGGTCCTCGCCTCTGCTCCTTGTTCACCCAACATTGAGGTAGCTGCTAGGTTCCGCCCCATTTTACAGAGGAGGCCAGCCAAGGCCCAGAGAGGCCAAGCTCGAGAGTCTGCAGTGACCCTGTAATATGGGCATTCTGGGACACTTACAAGGGAAACTGCAGGGACCAGGGTGGGCCACCCTCTTACCTGTGAGCTGAGGCTCCATCTTTCTTTTTTTTTTTTTTTTTAATTTTTCAGCACGGATTTTTATACATTTCTTGAGTACAACAGGGTTATATAGACATTTACAACATATCAATCATTGTCAGAACACAAATAGCACCACTTCTTCGTTTTACACGTATAGCCCACATTCTTAACATAGCCTGGTAAAGCAAACTTTCTAGAGTCATAAAACCATACTCCTTTAGGGTCGTATATTTACTTTCTAAGAAGTAGGAGGGTCTTTCATCTACACATCCTAGGAGCAATCTCCAGACTTCGAGACGCGAATGTAGCCATAGCAGAAGAGTCAGTATAATTACTCATATATGCAGACAGCAACTGCCAGGGGGAAGGAGGCCCAGCTGGGCTCCCACAGCTCCCCCGTTTTTATTTTAAAACGCACGAAGGACTGTGCCTGTCTTAGGTCGTTTCCTACCAGGTGCTTAATCTTACCCGTCATGGGGTCTCGATGAGTCATTCAACGGAGGCTCCATCTTTCTATCTGGAAGATACAGGTAAGCAGAAGACCCCTATTTGTGCAGAACCAACTGCTGTCTCCAGATTGGACAGCTCTTGAGAGAGGTGCCTGACCTGGGGCTGCAATTTTTTTTTTTTTTTTTTTTTTGTGGTACTGAGGATTGAACGCAGGGGCATTCTACCTCCGAGCGATACCCCCAGTCCTATTTTTTATTCTTTATTTTGAAACAGGGTCTCACTAAGTTGTGGAGTACCTTACTAAGTAGCTGAGGCTGGCCGTGAACCCGGATCCTCTGGTCTCAGCCTCCCAAGCCCTGGGATTCTGTGGCTGCCTTCTTAAACAGTGGTCTGAGCCTCAGTTTCCTCATCTGTCAAATAGATATCATAGGGAAACCTGCTTGACAGGCCCTTTATGGGACATAGGACAAGGTCTTAGCCGTGGACCTGGCGCAGGTAGGTGGGAAAGGGTGATGTGTAGGGGTCTTTATTCTCCTGGCTCTTCTGTCTCTGAGACAGAGGAGGGGCTCTCTGGGAGTGGGAAACCACGTGATTTATCATACAGACTGGGGCATAGCACACTGAGCTTGAAAGAGGTATGTCTGACGAGGATGTTGGGACATGAAGATTGTCCTGGGTAAACTAGGACTCTACGTGGAGCTTGTGTGTGTCCTCCTGGGGGTCATCTGCTTCGCAGAACATGTTAACAGATAAGTGAGAGCAGGCCTGTGCCCCTACTGGCAAAGAGAATTGCTGAGTTCTGGCATTTTCCATAGAGAATAGCACCCCACTTGTGTCTGCTAAAATTGTCAAGGGTATCCATCCTGAGGAACGATAACGGGGAAGGAAACCTAGGGCTATACTCTGAGCCTTTCTCAGGTACTCTAGAAATGTCTGGACTATTCTAGAAAATTCTAGAAATTTCTTCGGATCAAACCAGCAATGTCTATACCTGCATGACAAGACATAAATAAACTCCTGCCCTCATCCCTCCGCAGACATCTACGGGAAGTGAATTTTACTGAATTCCTGTTCTGGGCGGCAACCCCAATTTCTACGGACAAGTGATTTATTCATTTAACCTGTACGTGATGCTTCCTTTGAAACATCCGGAAACTGGAGTCTAGGTGTGGTCAGGATCCCCTTTTCACAGACTTTGGGAGAAAGTCCTTCTGTTCCCGTAGCAGGGAGCCTTGCCGTTAGTTCCCTTGAGTGGGTTTGTTTGGAACAAGGCGAGCACATGGCCTGCCTAGCTGGTCTTGAATTCAGTCTAGCCGCCGGGGAGTCCAATGTGAGACCCACCCGTTTCTTATCGTCTGCATTTTTCCATTTGGTCTGGCACTGTCTCCTGTCCCCGCCCACATCCCCCTTCCTCCTTTAACTCTCACTTTTAATTTCCGTTCCCTGTGAAAGCGAACCTCTTCTGAACCAAGCCAACAGACACACTTCCACGCAGAAGCACACGCTGGCACCCCTCCCCTTACCCTGGGAGGGCAGCTCCGTTGGCCTGGTGCACGCCCCGGCTGGCGAGGGGTTAAGAGTGATGCAGAGGAAATGCTGGTCAAGGTTGAAATGAGGAAGTGGCTTCTGCCTGGGGAGGGAGGCGGCCCTCGGTGAGTCCCGTGTGACTCCTGGAGGCAGCAGACGGGCCTCAGCGAAACGTAGCAGGCTGTTCACGTCGTTTTAGAAAAAAAAAAAAAAAAAAGGAAGCGCTTTCTAATGACTTGGCGAGTCTTTCTAGAAGTTTTGCTGGTGGGGGATTCACACTTTATTTGTTTTTGGTACTGGGGATTGAACCCAGAGGTTCCATTCTACCTCCAAGCTACACCTTAGCACCCCCCCCTCCTTATTTTGAAACAGGTCAGTTGCTGAAGGTCTTGTTAAGTTGCTGAGGCTAGCCTCAAACTGGCGATCCTCCCATCTCAGCCTCCTAAGTGCTGGAATTATAAGTACAACTGACCACAGAAGAACGTCTCTTTGAGCCTAACAGCCGAAGGGCACGTTCCTGTAAACCAGGCTCTTTACATCCTTACAGTGACGTTTCTAGCTTGTATATTTTAAACCCTACATCCCAGGATGGGGATGACGGGCCACTCTCTACACCCTATACACTCTATCCTTGTAACAGTGGTCCACGTGGCAGGGCAGGCCAGGGGCCGGGCAGGAGCTAGCATCCGGGTTTGCTGCAGCTGCGTGAGGCCGGGGCTCTGCCGTACGCAGCCTCTCTCCTTTTTCTGTAACACAGGGGAGGCCGACCCCGGGCCTGCAGCCTCTCTAGTGAGGACTTTCAGGACTCCGGAATTTCCTCTGGTCTGTACCCAGCTTTCTGTTTTGCGTAGAGGGCAGGGCGGGGTTGGGTGGAGGGCGATTTTCCCAGAGAGTGCCCGCCCAGGTCACGGTTTGGCTTTGCCTTGGAATAGGTGGAAGCCAGGTTGGGTCAGGAAGGGCAGCCTGGCCGCTCCCCCGAGCCTGGGAACAGGGCGGATCTCACAGTCTATTCCGGTTCCTGGCAGCAGTCAGCTGCCTGAGCTGTAGCCAGGGAATTCCAAAGGAACCAGAACGCCCGCCTGCTGGCCCCCAGGGCCCCTCGCCTGGCTGGCATTGGGGCGGTGGGGTGGGAGGTGGGGTGCCTGACGAAGTAGGCAGAGCGTTGAGATCTGGATCCTCAGCCCCAAAGCCCCCTCCTCTTTCTGGGGGGCTCCCTCTTCCTCCGGCTCCTCCTCACGTTCACCGCCGTTAACGAGATGGGGGGTCAAGGTAGAACTCTGGGGTAGAATTCAAGACACGGACTAGGGGCAAGGGATGCCTTCCTGGCACCCAAAGATCAGACTCAAAGGGTGCTTCTTTTGGGCAGACATCTGCGCACATCTCCTGACTTACCAGCTGTGCGCGCTGGTCCTGGGGTGTGCCTGCCTTGTTACGGGTAGGTTTGGGTTGTTCCTTGGCACAACCTCCCCCTGCCTCTCCCTCCCCCAGGCCACGAAGCCCTGGGTCCCTGAGACTCAGGGAATCAGCATGATCACGGGGACCAATTTCATCTACAGCCTCGGGAGCTCTGGCAGGAGATGGGGCTCAGCCTTGGGGCCAGTCAGTGTAGGCCTCTCTCAGGGACCTGGCTTCTCCCCACCAACCTGGTCTGGATGTCTCCGGTCCGAATTCATCTGCTCATCCCAGCCCTTTCTCAGAGATTGCTGGCTGCCATGGAAACGGAACTGAAAGCAAACCTGCTCATGTGGACCGAGAGAAAGATCTTCGAGCAAAGTAAAAAGCTTCACAAACTCCCTGGCTTTCTAGTGGGACTTCCGGACTTCGGGTCCCTCTAAAGATTATCCCCGATCCCCAGCTCCCCGGGCCCCTTGCTGTCCTCTGGGGTCCAGTCTCCTTTCTCCCACTGCTCCTTCCACATGAGCCATGCAGGTGAGGAGCTGCGATCTTTCTAGAAAGATGGACACCCTCTGCCTGAAGAGTGAAGCGGATGCTTTGCAGGGGTCTTGCTATCTGAACCTCTCTTCCTTCTTGTCCGTGTCACCTACCACCCCCTTCCTATGCCCTAACCACACTCAATGAGGCCTCTGAAACTTGGGACGCACAGGCCCTCTGCGTCCAAGCCTTCCCCCTCCGCTGCTCCGCCTGGCGAAGGTCTCACGCCCTCAGAAGCTCAGCTCCAATGCCACCTCCTCCAAGAAGCTTCTCCTTATCCCTCCAGTCACTCCCCCCTGCCTTTGTTTTTGTACAGAGTCACCAACACAGCCACCAACAGGCCCGGACAGGAGACACAAGCGATGAACACACAGACATTTTCCACTTCCAAAGAAATAATGTGCGCTCCCGGGAAAGCTGGAGACAGGATGACTGACGCAGCTCGACTTTCTCACATGCGTTGGTCTTGTTTCTGCAGCAGCAGGGGCCCAGGGCACCCGGTCTGGTGAACTGCACCCACTTTACTGCCCCAGAGTGGAGGGACCGTGAGGAGGGATGGGCAGCCCCGACCGGCTATAATAACAGGCCTGGTGTGGCTGGTTGGCTGGAATGCTGGCTTTTAGGTTGATGTCGGGTGCTCACATCCCCTGTATGAGGGCGGGACTAAGCTGTCTTTTTCCCACAGCATCTCAGGAGGGCGGCGCTTAGCAGGTGCCCAGGAGCAGAGCGGTGAACACACGGGCCTCTGCTGTTTCCGGTTCCTGCTGAATCTCCTCCGGTTTCGGGGCTTTGGGCTTCCTACACACAGTCAAATGACTCCCTCTCCCTTCACTCGGGCCTCTGCTCAACGGTCACCTCCTCAGAGGGGTGTCTGAGCACTCTGCCTGAACCAGCAGCCGCCAATTTAGAAATGCCGCCCCTCCCTCCCTCCCTCCTTCCCCTTCCTTCCTTCCTTCCTTCCTTCCTTCCTTCCTTCCTTCCTTCCTTCCTTCCTTCCTTCCTTCCTTCCTTCTTTCCTTCCTTCCTTCCTTCTTTCCATACTGGAGACTGAACCCAGGAGCATTCTACCTCCAAGCTACACCCCCAGCCCTATTTTTTATTCTTTATTTCGAAACAGGGTCTCACTAAGTTTCAGAGGGCCTCACTAAGTAGCTGAGGCTGGCGGCAAACCTGTGATCCTCCTGTCTCAGCCTCCCAAGTACTGGGATAACAAGCATGCACCACCATACCTGGCTTTTTGGAGATTGAACCTAGGGGTGTTTACTTCAGAGCTATGCTCCCGGTTCTTTTTATTTTTTTGTTTTGGGACAGGGTCTTGCTGGGTTGGTGACAGTCTCCCTACATTGCTGAGGCTGGCTGCGAACCTGCAATCCTCCCGTCTCAGCCTCCCAAGTACTGGGATGACACACGTGCGCCGCCACGCCCGGCTTGCCGCTCTCAATAGTTTTTCACGGCACACAGGCACACATCACCACCTGCTGCGGTCTTCGTTTGGTTTTTCCAACACTTCCATAAGACTTCCAGTGAACCAGGCGTGCTTCTAGAACATTGTCGATACAAATCCGTGCAGCCCTTGTCATTGCCCCCAGAAGGAGGAAGCTACGATCACCTCTGTTTTCCAGAGATGATAACCTTTTTCTCTCTTCTCTTCTCCTTTCCTTTCCTTTCCTTTCCCTTCCCTTCCCTTCCCTCTTCCCTTTCCCCTTTCCCCTTCTCCCTCCCTCCCTTCCTTCCTTCCTTCCTTCCTTCCTTCCTTCCTTCCTTCCTTTTTCCTTCCTTTCTTTCTTTCTTTGTACTGGGGATTAAACCTAGGGGCATTCTACCTCCATGATATACTCCCAGCCCTTTATATTTTTTTATTTTGAAATAGGGCATGTTGCTAAGTCGCTGAAGGTCTTGTTAAGTTGCTGAGGCTGGCCTCAAACCTGTGATCCTCCCGTCTCGGCCTCCCAAGTCCTGGGGTTACAGGCATGCAGCAGCACCACACCCAGCTGGCCTTCTTTATTATGTGTGGACTTATTTCTCTGTTTGGTACCTTCACCTGCACCCCCCTTCCAAAGGTAGCGAGGTACCTGTTTTGTTCCCTGCCCTCTCTCCTGTATCCAGGTTTGGCATATAAGAGGTGTTCAGTGATGATTTCCAGGAAGGATGGAGGAAAAGGGACAGGAGGATCTGAGGCTTGGAAGGAGGAGTC
Source organism: Graphiurus murinus (assembly GCA_004027655.1). Classification (NCBI taxonomy): domain Eukaryota; kingdom Metazoa; phylum Chordata; class Mammalia; order Rodentia; family Gliridae; genus Graphiurus; species Graphiurus murinus. Next base: position 38,842 of record PVLC010010951.1, read on the forward strand.
CTTAGTCCTGGGTGCTTAGCCTGGTGTCAGGACTTGCTTGTGGAAGCTTCCCAGCTTCCAGGAGGGCTCCACCCCACACTCCAATAAAACCTCTGTGTTCTGACCTCTCCCAGGGCAAAGGTGCCAAACCACACCATGGCTCCCAGGCCCTGCCGAGCGCACTTCCTGCCGAGACGGGAGCCCTGGTTCTCGGGAACTGGCCGCCCTTGGCCAGATGTGCTCAGGAAGGGACACAAAGAGAGGGCTGGGAGGGGTCCCGTCCCTGTCTCCTCGAGCCCTAAAACGGTGCGCTATGCAGAACAGCAGCAGAGACACAGCTTGGCCCCCTTGAGAGAACTCCCTCCGTGGCCCTGTCACACAGTGACGGTGACCACGGCAAGGGCATCACCGGCCTTATGTCATCGTTCCCCACAACTCCTCGAGATAGACGCCAGAAACGGAGCCCTGGGCCAGAGAGGTGAAGCAACCTGCACAAGGTCACACAGCCGGGAAGTACTGGAGCTGGATTAAAATCCAATTCTGTTTTTTTGGTATTGGGGTTTGACCTCAGAGGCCTTCTACCTCTGAGCTCCACCCCAGGGTGTGTGTGTGTGTGTGTGTGTGTGTGTGTGTGTGTGTGTGTGTGTGCGCGCGCGCGTGCGCGTGTGTGTGTGTGTGTGTGTGTGTGTGTGTCTCTGTCTTTACATTTTGAAACAGAGTCTCTCCACATTGCTGAGGGTCTTGCTAAGTTGCTTAGGCTGGTCTCAAAATTGCCATCCTCCTGTCTCAAGACTCCCAAGTACTGGGATTACGGGCCTGCACCACCGTGCCACCTAATTCGAAGTGACACGAAACTACCTAGCTTTCAGTGACCTGTAACAGGATTCCAGAGGAGGAGAAGCTGTAAGCTGGGCCTGAAATGCCTGTGGTATCCACTTGCTTACTGCTGGGTAGGTGGGGACAATCACTACGTTTATCTGAATCTCAGTCTTCTCATCTGTGAAATGGGGTCGAGGGGGAGAGAGAGGCATCTTCTGCGAGTTTGGTGCTTGTGAAGGACTGGCTGTTTTGCTAGGGCACCGCCCGACCTGGACAGTCTCCTGCACTGAGAGGTCCTGGGTATCTGCATGTCCCAGAAGTGTAAACAGAGGCACAGAGATGCAGAGAAGAGGCCTGAGGCCACCCAGCCAGGGCCGTTCTTTGTTAAGCTCTAATACCCTGAGCTGACAGAGGCAGGGTGACGGCTTGGTTCCCACACAGCACCTTTAAAAAAGTGCTTTGCGGCGGCTGTCGGAGGACCAGGGGATTCTGCGGAGGGAGACAGCCGAGCTCAGGGTGGAGACAGCAGAAGCCTGGGCCTTCTCATCGGGCCCCGGGAAGCTCTGGTCTGCGAGGAGGTGTTTGAGTGGGAGTCCTGGCCTGCGGCCTGGCTCCCGTCCCTCCTGGGCCTCCACCTACTCTCCAGGCCCCTCTCTGACGGAGCTTGGCTGGTTTCTGGAAACACCGCCTCCGGTGGAGGTTGAGAATCAGCAGGCTGGACTCAGAGCCCCTCTCTCGGGAGAGCAATTCTCCCAGCACGGAAGGGGTGCCGCCGGTGCTCGCAGAAGGCTGCAGGTCATTTTTTCTCTACAGATGTTTGCTGAGTAGCTCGTGCACCCACGCCATTGCCTCTTGACCCGTTCCCGGCACCCTCCGGGGACGTAATAACACCAGCTCCGTTTTACCAGGGGTCTGAGGAGAGTGTGTGAGTCCACAGTTCTAGGACTAGGAAGGACCTTGAAACTGGTCTGTTGACTCCCAGGATTGTGCTCTAAGCCACTGTGCAGGGAGGACAACCTTATAGTGGGCGAGGACCCCAAGACTTTGCTCATGGGGGAGCAGGGCCGGGTTGGGGGACATTGTAAATTAACCTTGAACCTCTGGCCCAGAGGTTTGAGAGACACAAAGGGGCCCCAAAAGATCGCTCACCCAGACCCCTAAGCCTCCAAATTTCCTACAAGGAAGGTTTTGTTGATTGCTATTTCATGGGCAATTCAACCATGTCTCAGAGAGGCCAAGCAATTAGGATCACGCAGCATGGAGCCGAGTCATACTTTTTTTTTTGTGTGTGTGTGTGTGTGTGTGGTATTGGGGATTGAACCCAGGGGCATTCTACCTCTGAGCTACTCCCCCTAACCCTATTTAATTTCATTTCTTAAAACAGGGGCTCACTAAGTTATGGAGAGCCTCACTAAGTTGCTGAGGCTGGATGCAAATCTGCGATCCTCCTGTCTCAGCCTCCCAAATACTGGGATTACAAGCGTGCGCCACCACATCTGCCTCCTCACTCGGTCTACTTTTATTAGCCCCGGCACAAAGCTGGGAACAGACACTTGGCCAGTCCACGGTGGTATTTTCTAAAGCCAGAAGGCAGCCCTGGAGACCATCAACTCTATTTAAGGCCCTGAGAGGTCAGATATTTTACTAAGTAGCACCTGCAAGGTATAAAGGAAAGACTACTAGATTCTTAATTTGGGTTCAAATGCCACCTCTGAGCTGGGCGTGGTGGCTCATGCTTGTAATCCCATTACTTGGGAGGCTGAGACAGGAGGATCACAGGTTCTCAGCCAGCTTCAGCTACTCAGCAAGGCTTTCAGCAACTTGGTGAGACTATGTTTCAAAATAAAGAATAAAAGCCGGGTGTGATGGCCCACGCTTGTAATCCCAGCATTTGGGAGGCTGAGACCTGAGGATCCGGGTTCGAGGCCAGCCTCAGCTACCTAGTGAGGCACTCTGCAACTTAGTGAGACCCCGTTTCAAAATAAAGAGTAAAAAAAAAAATAGGGCTGGGGGTATAGCTCAGAGGTAGAATGCCCCTGGGCTCAATTCCCAGTACCAAAACCAACCAAACAACCAAAAAGAAACAAAATGTCCCCTCTGCCCCTCACCAGCCACATGACCTTGGGGAAGACTCTCAACCTCAGGTGCCTGGGCCCCTGGGTTCTAGAATGGTCCTAAGAATGGCCAGGATCCCAAGGGATTGGGGTGAGGTGAGGCTCACCAAGTGCTCTCCAGAGCCTGGCACACATCGTAGGTGTCAATCAAATGGAGTCATTGTGGCAATGAATATTCACAGGAATCCTAACAGCCCAGGGCAAAGTCTCCCCATCAGGATGGCCCTCTGGGGCCACCCGTCTGGGCTCTGGGGTGAGTTCACGGGGTCTGCGGAGATGCCCTCGTTCATTTGACAGAACGACAGAGCCGTAGAGGGGAGCCGGGGCTCCAGAAAGAGCCGAGCTGGGTCTTCCGAACTTCCCCTGCCACCTGTAGCGCCAGGGAACAGAAGTGACACTTCTGGGGCAGCGTCAGAAGTAGGCTGGTCATTGGCACCGAAGGCGGCCTTCTGAGACCGCAGCCTGAGAGGCCATGTGAACGCCTGACGTCTTCCAGATGCCCTAGGTCCCCGGCTCGGGGACTGAGCGCATGCGTGGACTCCAGGCTGACCTTCAGGGGAGTAAGTGAACATGGGAGTTGGGCCTTTCAGGCTGGCTGGATTTAAGCAAGGGAGGGAATTTGTTTATAGGCTGCCTGTAGGGGCTGGGGCAGTATTTATGGGGAGACACAGGGGCTCTCTGCCCCCATGGCTTTATACAAAAGCTGAGTGTCTAGCGAGGAGTTAGTGTTTATGCATCCCTTGTTGGAGCTGGAGTGTCTTTCTGTCCTTTTGTGGCTGGGAATGGTCGCTGGGAAAGGTGGGCTGCAAGAGTGGTAGGGTCTCCAATGCCACAAGGGGTTGGCGTTGTAAGAGGTGTCCTCGCTTGAGCTGGACTGATAGGACCTGTCGCCAACTCAGGGGTCAGGCTGGGGCTGGGCCCGCCTCCGCTCAGTCCTCAGGGAGGCAGGTCTAGGCCACCCGAGCCTCGAGAAGGAGTTGGTCTGGATTCAAGACAGTGAAGAACTGCTGAGAGATTTTGACGAGCAGGTGGGAAGATGTGGTTTGCATTTGGGAAAGATCTGTCCTGTGTTAGCCAGCTTCCTGTTACTGTGACAGATACCCGAGACGAAGCAACTTAAGAAGACGAAAGGTTTCTTTCAGCTCCCAGTTGTGGAGGTTTCAGTCCTTTCTGGACACATCATGGCACATTGGTGGGGGAACCTGTCCACCTCATGGCAGAGAGAGAGAGAGAGAGAGAGAGAGAGAGAGAGAGAGAAAGGAAGCAGCCAGGATCCCCGTACCACCTCTTCCTGGCACATCCCCAGTGACCTCGTTTCCAGCCATTAGGCCTGAACTTCTACAGGTCGCACTGTCTCCTAACAGCATCACAGGCCGGGGACCAAGCCCTTAGCACCCCGTATCCAACCCACAGCAAAGCGAGGGGTCTCTGTACAGGGGGCAGAATGACAGGCAGGCGTGGGAGCTGTTTAGGAGACAAGGTGGGTGGGACTGGATGAAAATGGAGGAGAAAAGAGAAGCATCTAGAATCTTACTTCTCAGGCTGTGGGCGGGAAATGGGAGAGCCTGCCAATCAGGGTGATGGATGAGTTTCATCAAGAAGTGCCCGAAGGCCGGGCGTGGTGGCGCACGCTTGTAATCCCAGCATTCGGGAGGCTGAGACTGGAGGATCCGGGTTCACGGCCAGCCTCAGCTACCTAGTGAGGCACTCCGCAACTTAGTGAGACTCGGTTTCAAAATAAAGAATAAAAAATAGGGCTGGGGGTATAGCTCGGAGGTAGAATGCCTCTGAGTTCAATCCCCAGTACCGCAAAAAAAAAAAAAAAAAAAAAAAAAAAGAAGTGCCCGAAGGGTGGGCGGGAGGGGAGGGCCCGGAGCTCCAGGCGTGGCCTTGGCCAGGAGACTCTGCTGCTGCTGGGCTGAGGGGTAGACGAGGGAGGGAGGGTCACCGGGGCCCAGAGGGCAGAGCTGTGGCCAAGCCTTGGGGGCCCTCCGCACACGCTCTGGTCCATGTAGGCGATGACAGAGGGCTAGAGGCCTCTTGAGGTTTGCATCTCGGTCGGCCCGGAGAGGAAGGGCAGTGGATATGGAGCCGAGCTCCCTGGGGAGCCAGGAAATGCTTTCACTTCTCCAAGAGTGGGGGGCTGATGGGGGATGCCAGGCAGAGGCGCGGGGCTTCAGGACTCGCCCTGCATCTGTGTGCTCATTGCCACAAGAGGTCTCCCCGCCTCTGAGCAGGGGGCCCGCCCGCTGTCTCCATCCTTCCGGGCTCCTAAGCGCCGACGTGGCCCCTTCTAAGCCTCAGAGAAAGTGGGGCAGCCCGTCAGGCAGCCCGCGCCTCTCGGCTGCAGCGATTCAGTGTCAGCTCCCGTGTGTGCGGGCACGGGGCCCGGGAGGAAATTCTCTCCTAGCGCAGACAGCTAATTCTGTCCTGGGGCTGGCAGCCAGGACTGCGGCTGGAACATCTGCTGGGGCCCAGCGGTTTCCAGGTTAGAAGTCTCTCAGGGCCTGGCGGTCTAGGAACTGCAACTCCCCAGGTGTCCTCAGAACCATCTGTGGCACCCTCATTCCTTTTATCCTGGAGGGTGGCGGATTGGGGTGACTGGGACCAGCCTGGGAACCCCGGTAGCAGTCAAAGACATGATCTATGGTTTCCGTGGGCCTGAGGGAGGCTAGGATGCAGCAGAACAGAGACATTTTCAGGAGCAAGACTGGTGGCTGGCAAGCAGGCAGGCCCCCTTACATTTCAGCCAAGGCTGTAATTTTTGGGTTCTGGGGTCAGGGAAGCTGTGGTTCAAGCACTGAGCTCATGTTTAAATGCTGTGTGGAAGCCGGGCATGGTGGCGCATGCTTGTCATCCCAGTACTTGGGAGGCTGAGACAGGAGGATCGCAGGTTCGCGGCCAGCTTCAGCTACTTAGTGAGGCCCTCTGCAACTTAGTGAGACCCTGTTTTAAAATGAAGAATAAAAAATAGGGTTGGGGGTGTAGCTTGGAGGTAGAATGCCTCTGGGTGCAATCTCCAGTGCTGAAAAAATATAAATATAAATGCTGTGTGAGCCTGGGCTTATCTCTTCACCACTCTGAAGCTGAGTTTGCAAATCTATACAGTGAGGATACAGGACTTGGCTGAGCATGAGGCCGGGTAGAGCCAGGCACCGTTCTAGGCTCCGGAGAGCGCCAGGCAGGTGACCAGCCAAGGGTCTTCTCTGTGGCTTAGGGAGGGTCACTCACCCTCTCTGGACTTCAGTGTCCCTAGCTACAAAATGCTTTGCCTTGTGTGTGTGTGTGTGTGTGTGTGTGTGTGTGTGTGGTGCTGGAGGTTGAGCCCAGGGACAATCTGCCTCTGAGCTACACCCCCAGACCTATTTTATTTATTTATTTTTAATTTTTTTCGCGGTACGGGGGATGGAACCTGGGGGCATTCTACCTCCGAGCTACAGCCCCAGTCCTATTTTTTATTCTTTATTTTGAAACAGGGTCTCACTAAGTTGCAGAGGGCCTCACTAAGTAGCTGAGGCTGGCCTCGAACCCAGATCCTCCAGTCTCAGCCTCCCAAATGCTGGGATTACAAGCGTGCGCCACCACGCCCAGCCCTATTTGATTTTTTTATTTGCAAACAAGAGACTAAGTTTCTAAGGGCCTCGGTAAGTTGGCGAGGCTGCCTTTGAACCTGAGATCCTCCCGTCTCAGCCTCCCAAGTCCTGGGATTACAGGTGTGCGGCACCACGCCTGGCTAGGTTTTTTGTTTTTGTTTTTTCTTTTTCTTTTTTCCCTCTGAGGAACCTCCTAGCTCCTAAAATCTTTGTGGAGGCTAAGAGAACTAGGGGAAAGGCATCCGCCCAGCTGGACTGTCAGGTCAGCCTCGGGGGAGGTGGAAGGCAGGAACCGGAGCCAGCCCAAACAAGACCATTTGCAGAATGAAGGAAGTTTCCAGTCTCGCCTTGGGCTCCACCCCTATGGGCCCTGATAAGGCTCTTGCATCTGGCCTGGGTGCCTGGACTGGCTGCAGACTGCAAGCAGAGAGGCTGCTGCTGGCGGAGTGGGCTGGGCAGGCGCACAGGTGAGCGGTGTGCCCGGTGAGAGACCCTGGGCCTCTGGGGGAAGAGAGAGGGCTGCTGGCTGGGATGGGGGCAGAGACCGGCAGTGGAAGAGGAGGAGGAGGCTGAGACGGGGAGAGAAGATGGGGAGGGGATTACAGAGAGAAGGAGGGACGGAGACGGGAGAGAGAGAGAGAGAGACAGAGAGAACAAGCCAGAGAGAGGAGGGCACCCAGAAGAGGCAGGAGAAGCAGGCAGGGCAGTAGACACACAGAAATGGGGCAAGTCCTTTGCCGCTTGGGCATGGCCAAGGGGCACCACCGCGACAGAGAGAAGTAGAAGGCAACATCTGCTGTCCAGATGTCCCTTGACCCTGCAGTTTCCTACGCCCATGGGGACACAGGTCAGCAGGGAGGGAGCAGCCGGAGGTGGCAGGGCCCTGGGTTCTTAGAAACACAGGTCAAGTTCCTGCACTAGCTGTGTTACTTCCCTTAACCCAGCTTCAGATCTCTGCTGGGGGAGGTGGGGATGTCAGGATGACCTTGGGGCGACCTTGGGGCTGAGGGGGAAGTGGAAAGGAGGGAGAATGAGTGCTCTCCATGGTCTGCTGTAGCCCAGGACCTGAGCCAGAGAGGGGAGCAGAGGCCGGATCAAGGAGTCCCCATCTCAAAGGGCCTCTTCTCCTGCTGTGACCCCCAGCTCACCAGAGCGGCTGGGAGGGGGCGGAGGCCAGGTCTCTTATTGCCCTGTCTGTCAAATGCAAACCCTGAATCCTGCTGGACTGATCTTGCAGGGGTTCTTGGAGGCTCTAGCGGGGGGGCAAAGGTCAAAGGATTCTGGAATGTTCCAAGGAGCCAAGGAAGGAGTCCATCTGGCTACTCGGTGAGCTCTGAGTTTGAGGCCCGGCACCGGAGCTCCTCGCTGTGTCCAGAACGGCCCCTTTGCCTTGTCTCGGCTTATCTGAGCTCTCTGTGTGAGTGTGTGTGTGGGGGGGGTGGTGGGGCATGTCTCTTTCCCTCCCGGTGCCTCAGTTTCCTCTTCTGTAATACTGGCTGGGAATGCAGTGAGTGAGATAGAGGTATTTGCTTCGTAAGAACAGCAAGCCAACGCCAGCTGCCCTAGACATCACTCTCTGTAGCGGAAGGAACCAGATGTGACCTCGCGTCCTGCCTTCCCCTTGCAGGGCTCCTGTGGTGGGGTTGTGGTCAGGACACGTCTCTGCCTGGTGGCCATCCTGTCCCTGCTGGGCCTCGGCTGCCCTCCCCGAGCTGTCCCCCTACTTCCTTTGACTGTTCAAATCTAAGCTCGTCCTCCACCCAGCAGAGAAGACTGTCCGTGGAGGGCTCAAACGTCTCTCCTTGGACTGGCTACCTGAGCATGAACCCCAGGTGGGAATTGGGGTGCTTGTTTGTTGTGGGTCTTTCTGGAGCTCAGGAGAGAAGGTTGACACACACCCCTCCGTCCTTCCAGTCCTCGTCTCTTCCGCTGGCCCCCTGAGACCCCGCACGCCCCCCTTTCACTCTTTGGCGGTGGCCCTGGCTCCTGCACCCGTGGTCCTCACGAGGAGCTGATCCATCTGTTCAGTGTGTAGCAGCCGCTGGGCTCTTGCAGGACATGCGTTGCTGCTTTACATCCGTGTCGGTGCTCCCAGGGGCTTGAGCCCCCTCCGCCTGGGGTTCACGATGGCTCTCAACTGGGCATGGTGGCGCACTCTTATAATCCTAGCACTTGGGAGGCTGAGACAGGAGGATCCTGGTTTGCGGCCAGCCTCAGCTACTTAGTGAAGCCCTTTGGAACTTAGTGAGACCCTGGTGCACGCTTGTAATCCCAGCATTTGGGAGGCTGAGACCGGAGGATCCGGGTTCACGGCCAGCCTCAGCTACCTAGTGAGGCCCTCCGCAACTTAGTGAGACCCTGTTTCCAAATAAAGAATAAAAAATAGGGCTGGGGGTGTAGCTTGGAGGTGGAATGCCCCTGAGTTCAATCCCCAGTACCATTAAAAAAAAAAAAAAAAAAGATGGCTCTGTGTAGTTGCATGTGCACTTGGTAATCTGACACGGTCCCAGGGTGGGGTTTCGCCTGTCCCCCCCCCATGGGCACACGGGGGCCTCCAGCTTCCTGCTTCCAGCTTCCAGCAGATCCATGGCGCCCTGCTCATGCCCGCGGCATCCTTGATTACCTGCTCTGCACGCGCCTATCCCCTGGGCTCTTGCTGCCTGCAGCTCTGCCTCGGAGCCATGACCTCAGAGACAGGGAACACCCGGGGATGCACACCCTGGGATGGAGGGGGGGAAGTCTTCATCCTTCTGGCTTCCCGAGGGCTCGGGAGGTGGGTGGGAGCCAAGCTCACCCCCCTATGGGACTCTGCAGGATGCGACACTCTCGCCTGGCCTCCTCTTCTTCCCAGTCTTGCCCCTCCACTCCCCTTCTGGTTTGCCCTGGAATGCTTCCTTAGTAAATCCCTTTTTCAGGGATCTTCAGGAGAAGGCTTGCTTCTAGAGGAAACAGAAGACTTACCTCTCTCAGCAAAACGCATGTACAGCCCGCTGCACACTCTCCAGCTGCGGCCATGGCCAGCTGCCTGGATCTTTGCTCGGGAGGGGTCGCAGGGGTTCACGGTGTGTGCAGCAAGGTCCGGGGTGCCGTGCGCCCACCTGTCCAGCCCTGCAGAGTCCCAGTTTTCTAGTTCTTGCCAGTCTAGTAGGTGTCGCTGCAAGCTCCTGCTTTTCAACTGCATGTCTCTGGTCCCAAGTTTGTCTGATGCCTGGGTTGGGAGATTTCCTGCCCGGGCCCTTTCCTATCAGTTTTCTGTTTTCCTGGTGGGGTGGAACTATTTGGGATTTGCAGGAAGAAGGTTCTTGAACATTCTAGATGGCAATCCCTCCTTGGTTTTGGTGACTAAAGATCGTCTTCACTGGGGCCAGGTAGTGGGTGTGGGTATGCATGCATTCACGAGTGTGTGTGTGTGTGTGTGTGTGTGTGTGTGTGTGTGTGTGGCTTGGAGACCTGAGCTCCAGAATCTGTGAGGTTTCAGGGAAAAGAGCCAGAGGTAAGACTTCCAAATACATGCTTCTTTTTTTTTTTTTTTTTTTTTTTTTTT
>PVLC010010952.1:0-19041 GCA_004027655.1 Graphiurus murinus
CCCCCCCCCCCCGACTTAGTGATACCCTTTCAAAATAGAGAATAAAAAAATAGGAGCTGGGAGTGGTTGTGCATGCTTGTAATCCCAGTACTTGGGAGGCTGAGACCAGAAGATCTGGGTTTGCAGCCAGCCTCAGCTACTTAGTGAGACCCTCCACACTTAGTGAGACCCTGTTTCAAAATAAAGAATAAAAAATAGGGCTAGGAGTATAGCTCAGAGGTAGAATGTCCCTGGGTTCCATCTCCAGTACTACAAAAAAAAAAAAAAAAAAAAAAGTAAAAAGAATAAGAAAACAGGGCTGGGAGTGTATGCTGGAGGTAGAATGCCCCTGGATTTAATCCCCAGTACCACACACACAAAAATATTTACTTGGAAACAATCTCACTAGGTTGATGAGAGCCTCATTACTTGTTGAGGCTGTCCTCAAACCTGTGATCCTCTGTTTCAGCCTCCCAAGTACTGGGATTACAGGTGTGTGACACCATGAATGGTTAGCAAGACCCTATTTCAAAATAAAAAATAAATTGGGCTGGAGCTGCCTGGGTTCAATCCCTAGTACCCCTATATAAATAGATTCCAGGTGACTCTGGTATAATGGCCACCCTAGTTCAAGAATCTATAGTAAAAGAAGGAAAAAACTAATGTGTTACTAAGGATTGAACCCAGGGGCATTCTACCGCCAAGATACTCCCCCAGCCCTATTTTATTTTTTATTTTGAAACAGGGTCCTGCTAAGTTGCTGAAGCTGGCTTCAAACCAGAGATCGTCCTGTCTCAGCCTCCCAAGTACTGGGATTACAGGCATGTACCACCATGCCCAGCTTCCAGCTGCTTTTAATAAACTAGAGCTGGGCGGTGGTGGCGCACACTTGTAATCCCAGCAGTTGGGAGGCTGAGATCGGAGGGTCAGGGTTCGAGGCCAGCCTCAGCTACCTAGTGAGGCACTCTACAACTTAATGAGACCCAGTTTCAAAATAAAGAATAAAAAATAGGGCTGGGGGTATAGCTCAGAGGTAGAACGCCCCTGAGTTCAATCCCCAGTACTGTAAAATAAATAAATATAAACTAGCAGCCGGGCATGGTGGTGCACACTTGTAATACTCTGATAGTTCTGAGACAAGAGGATTGCAGGTTCTCGGCCAGCCTCAGCTACTTAGTGAGGCTCTCTGCAACTCAGTGAGACCCTGTTTCAAAACAAATAATAAAAATAGGACTGGGGGTATAGCTCAGAGGTGGAATGCCCCTGGGTTCCATCCCCAGTACCACAAAATAAGTAAATAAAAATAAATAAATAAATATAAAAAATAAAATGGGGCTAAGAGTATAGCCCGGAGGTAGAATGTCCCCGGGTTCAATCGAAAGTACCACCACAAAATAATAATAATAGTAATAATAATAATAATAATAATAATAATAATAATAATAATAAACTAGTAGTGTCAGATAATTCACATCACCCCTTACCTATCCTAGAAACTTCTAGAAATCCTGAGGTCTGTGGGAGATCCTTTCACATTGGTGAAAGGCTACAGCAAAGGACAAATAGCTTCTGCTCAGGGGAAATTCAAGATCTTCACCCCAGAACCCGTCTTCGGGCCTCACGAGTGGTTTGGGGGTAGAAGTATGCCTTGTTTAGAAGGGGAACCCTTTACGCAAATTAAACAGTCCCTGTACTCTTCACCTACACAAGAGGTGAAACATATACTTAATTTGCTGAGCTTTATTTTATGTGCACACATTTACATTTATGGACCATGGTGGCAATTTGTTCACACGATGAAGCCCTGTGATGGACCGACTGTGAAGCTTTCATCACCTTGAGAGTCCAACTCGCCCCTGCATTGTTCACAAACCTTGAACACAGGGTTGAGCAGCTGCAAAGGGAAAACATTCTTCTTTTCTGTATCTTCAGTGAGACCACTCAGGATTTTGAAATGAATCATCACAAAGAATTTATCTTTAAGTTGAATCACTAACATCTAACAACAGTTCACGGTTTTTACCACAAAAACTGAAGTCAGAGAAAAGAGACCATGAACACTCATGAGGGCTAGAACTCTAGGATAGAATATTATTATTGTGCGCCAGGTTAACACTTTAACTTGCTATCACACAGCTGAAGAATCACGGCAGAAGAAGAGCAGGTGGATTACAAAAAGAAGCTAGCTTTCAGAGTGCTGTAATAACGACATGCACAGGACTGAATTCCTTCCGCTTCTCACCTTCCTTGTCCAAGTCATTACAAGAAATTTAATTAGATGCAGAGATAGCAGAAACAACTAGTTCCAGACCTGCACAAAAACAAGGTAACTTATAAACACAAGGTAATACTCTGATAGTTCTCAGTGACTTGGTTTGGATTATAACTTATTTGAGTGGTCATTTTTAACAGTTCAAATACATGAAAAAATAGATTTGGATTACATCTTTGTGGATGCCTTGGGACTCTGAAGGATATAGTTTGGAAACCACTGATCTTGGGGAACCTTTTCCCCTACACACACACACACACACACACACACACACACACACACACACGGTAGTCTGGTGTGATTTAGTATGTCTAAATTCAGAGAGGAGAAATAGCTAATTTTTTTTTCCTTTTTTTTTTTTTTTTTTTTTTTTTTGTGGTACTGGAGATTAAACTCAGGGGCATTCTACCTCCGAGCTACACCCCCAATCCTATTTTTAATTCTTTGTTTTGAAACAGGGTCTTGCTAAGTTGTGGAGGGCCTAAGTAGTTGAGGCTGGATGCAAACCCAGATCCTCTGGTCTCAGCCTCCCAAGTACTGGGATTACAAACTTGCGCCACCACACCCGGCTTAACAGCTAATTTTTTTTTTTTTTTTTTTTTTTTTTGTGGTACTGGGGTTTGAACTCAGGGGCATTCTACCTCTGTGCTATACCCCCAGCCCTATTTTGTATTCTTTATTTTGAAACAGGGTCTCACTAAGTTGCGGAGTGCCTCATTAAGTAGCTGAGGCTGGCTGAGAACCCGCATCCTCCAGTCTCAGCCTCCCAAATGCTGGGATTACAAGCGTGCACCACCACACCCGGCTAACAGCTGATTTTTAAAGGTTGTTCCTCCGCACACACACTTACTATAATGTGAGAGGTGGGCTTCAGCCTCAGAAATAATGAGTTTGGTGGCATTGGATGGAATTAGAGCCAAGAGCCTAGGAATGTCCAGTCTTTCCTTGCCAACCACCCCTCCTTCCTACAGCTTCCTGAGAGGGCTTCATCCCAAGTAGGAATCAAAGTGCCCTTTTTATTAACAGATTCTCAAACTTATCTGCTTCAAGGGCTAGGCAGGCATTGTTTTTTCTCAGAACTAACTCTTGGGGCCTGAAGGATGGGAGCTGCCGACTGAAAGAGAAAGGAGGCTGGGCCTGCAATGAAGATTCTGGCTTAACTTACCTACATGGTCACACCAGGGGGAGGCTGGAAGGGAGAGAGTAGCCTCCCTGCTCTTCCAAACGCCAGGTTGGCTGGCCATTGAGAAGAGGATACAGGAGCGGGGGAGAAAGGCTGAACATGGATGAGCATAATAGTGACCATGCCCATGCATAAAGAAGATTGAAGGTTCTAGAATTTTTCCCTAGCCACTTACCCGCTCCTTAGGGCAATTTGCGGAAGAAGTGAGAAGCAGGACTGGTAGAGAAAAAGGCAGAGCGACAAAATTCCCCAAATTCCTCCCACCTAGGACCTATTGCCAGTTACCTCTGAGAGTCAGATCTCTACAAACAGGGCCCCTCAAAGAATCAAAAATCAAGTTTCATTCAACAAGAGAAAACTACTCCTGACTTAGAACTTCTTCCTTGGTCTTCTTTCAACTCCTCTGGCACAGGTGATCTCCCAAATCAGAGCTTTCTGGAATCTGTGGATAAATCAGAACAGCTAAAGAGGGGAAAGAGGGAGAGGCATCATTAAGAAATTTTGACTTCCTAGGACCTTTGGGTCCTTGAACATTTCCATCCCAACTGGACCTTCAGAAAACATCACCCTGACAAACGACAGAACCCCAAATGGATGCAGTGGTAGACAGACCGGTCACTCAACCATAAAAGATCAGTCGGTGGGTCTGCTCTGCTGCCTCCCCAGGTGTCCCCAATGGTGGCTATGAGGGGTCCCAAGGAGAGAAGCCCGGGCTCTCACACTCTAAAACCTCACCTGGGATGTCACCCACCTCCTCCCTCCAATGCACTAACATCTTCCTTGTCACCACTCGACCTACCACCCCTGGGGGCTCCTGTGCCCCTGCCTGCCACTCCTAGGCTCCCCACTTCATCCAGATCACTCCTGTTGTCATTCTCACCATTGGAGGCACGGGAGCCTCGTGACTTGGCCTTCAGACCCCTGGACGTTGAGGCTAGTGACTTGGACTGTGGGCCACGAGAGGCCTTCTGAGCTGCGCCATCCCTTCTGTTGCCTGGTCCTTTCTTGGGAATCACTGGCTTCTTCTTGACATCTTCAGAATCGACAAGAACGTAAGAGACAGGGCCCAAGCTCACCTTCTTTTTCTTCCTCATAGGGGCAAAGCTCTTTCCAGAGGCCCAGCTCAAGGCCTTCTTCTTTGGGGGCCTTTCCTGGCCACCATCTTGGTCTGACTCAGAGGTGCCTCCAGGGCTCTCAGCTTCCCCCCGGGCTTCCTGTGGTGGATTTCTGGGAACTTTCCAGGCACCTTTTGCCATGGGTTTCTTGAAAGCCGACTCCTCCTGCTTCACACAGGGCTTTTTGTTGCTCTTGATAGATTCTGAGACCTCCATGTTTTCAGTATCACCAGCCTCAGGATCCTGCAGGTAGGCAGAGCTGCTGGGATGGTTGCCTTTGGGTTTTTTCCAGGGTACCAGTTCCTGCCTGAGGTTTTTTTTCTGTTTCTTTCTTCTGGAGCGAGACTTAGCTCCGGCCCTGCGAATTAAAGGTTTGGGAGGATCTCGCTGATCTTCCATGTCACGCCAGTGGTTGGGGTTCTCCATCTTCAAGGCAGAGCCCCCCGCTGCGGCCAGCCCTGGCTCCTTCTTGACCTTCTTCCCTGCTACTGACGCCCAGGCCGCCACTTCCTCGGCCTCATACATCTCATGAGCCCTCGCTTCCTCCCGGCTGCGGATCTCCGCATCCATGCAGAAGATAACTTGCACCACGGCCCCCAGAAGCACCCCCAAAGCTTCTGCCCAGTTCTCCGAGGGCTGGTTCCGGTTCTGGGCCGGTGGGGGATGGTTAAGTTGCAGTAGGCGGACCACATCCTCCCAAGTGCGCCCCTCAGCGTCCAGGAATTCATTCAGGTTTTTCAAAAACTCTGCATCCTGGGTGGGGTCTCTACAGGCCACTCTCCAGGTCCCGCCCCTTCCTGGGAACTCCCTGGGTATGGCACTCAGATTCACACCCTCGCTAACCTCAATGAGGGCAGCTTTGACATTCTCTTCCCTCAAAAAAATCTTGTTGAGGATGCGGTACGAGCCCAGTGGAGAGAGGACCCCATTCAGGGTCTCCTCAATTTCTGCCTGGCCACAGTCCTCGGGGATGCCCGTGACCAACAGGGACCTGTGGATATCCACTTCCATCCCCCGACACCAGTCCTCCAGAAGATTCATCGCCACGGCCTCCGACATCTGGCTGCTCTAACCCCACGCGCTGGTGGAGGAGGTTCCGAGGAGGTGGCTGTGGGCTGCTGCGATGCCCACGTAGGAATCCTGCAAGGTCACAAGGGGGTGGTGTCAGATTCCCTGGTAGAGGGCCAGGCTCCGCGGCTGGCCCGCAGGAGGCCTCGCGCTTTCCCGGGACCCTCCTCCCCAGCCCGGGCCCCGGGTGCTCACACGTGTCCGGGAGTCTGGCGCAGATGGCCCTCGGCCCCTCCCCGGGCCTGGCGCACTGCCCGGCCGGCAGGGATTTATTGGGCAGCCCCGCCTCCAACCTCAGCCAGGCTGAGGAGCGGCTCTGCGAGGCACCGCTCCCAGGCGCTGGCTCCGGCCACCCCGGCGCTGCGGCTCCGGCCTGATCCCGGCGGGAACGGCCGTCCGCCCCCGCTCCGGCCCCGGCTGGTCACGCGAAGTCGGGCCTCGATCTCGGCAGCAGCTGCGCGGACCCGAGGCTGGCGTCGCAGCGCGCGCAGGCGCACTGGCCCCGCACCGCCGCGCCGGGTCTTCGGGCTCCGCAGCTCCGGTGGTCTCCATGGCAACCGGCCTTTGGTTGCCAAGAGTCGGCGCGGGCCTAGCGAGGGGGTGAAAGGAAGTGCGTGGGTTTGGGGGTTCACTCAGCAAGGGGTCTGATAATCTCCTGTCGCCCCTCCAGGCCCACTCTGTCCATCTTTGAATGCTTGATTGATATGGACCCAGGGGACAGGGTCGGGATGAGTGGGGGCGCTGACATCTATGGCTGCATCAACCATCGCTCTTATCCTCCGCCAGCCAAATTCCGGGGAGACACCAGCAGTCAGAGGGCAACAGCAAAGAGAAGATTCAGTGCCCCCCACTACACACACACACACACACACACACACCTTTCCTCTTACAGAAGCCTCATAGCTCCTGTTGGGCAGCATGCTCCAGCTATAACTTCTGAGTTCTAGAAACTTCCAGGAATTTCTAGAAACTTCTAGAACCTTCTCATTCCCCTGAGGATAGTGCTTCACCTTTCCTTGCTGGTTCCTCAACTTGCTGCCCATGGCAACATCTTTGTTAATAGTTATTAAGCACTTGTCTGGATGACATAAATTTGAGTTGCATCTGTTTCTGGCCAGGCCCTCACTGAGACACCTAACAATGCTGCTTCCTACTTTTCCATCCCAGGTAAGTAAGTGGGCTCTCTGAGAGCGTTCCTTTTCTCCATAATAGGAACATTAATAAAGTAAAATAAAAATCCTGCCCTGTAATCCTATAGTCCTGAGGCTAAGACAGGAGGATCACAGGTTCCAGGCCAGCCAAAACAATTTAGCCAGACCTTCAGCAACTTTTGCAGAGACCCTGTTTCAAAATAAAAAAATTAAAAGAGCTTAGGAAGCCGGGCGTGGTGGCTCACGCTTGTAATCCCAGCATTTGGGAGGCTGAGACGGGAGGATCCAGGTTCGAGGCCAGCCTCAGCTGCCTAGTGAGGCACTCCGCAACTTAGTGAGACCCTGTTTCAAAATAAAGAATGAAAAAATAGGGCTGGGGGTATAGCCTGGAGGTAGAATGCCCTTGGGTCCAATCCCCAGGGCCAAAAATAATTTCCTGATCTAGAAATTTTTATTTTTTTTTTGTATTTTGGTTTTTGTGGGGAAGGGGAAGGAGTACTGGAATTGAACCCAGAGGCATTCTACCTCTGAGCTACACCACCACCCCTGTTTTATTTACTTATTTAATTTTTTTTTTTTTCAGGTACTGGGGGTTGAACTCAGGGGCATTCTACCTCTGAACTATATCCCCAGCCCTATTTTTTATTCTTTATTTTGAAACAGGGTCTCACTAAGTTGCAGAGTCCCTCACTAAGTAGCTGAGGCTGGCCTCGAACCCGGATCCTCTGGTTTCAGCCTCCCAAATGCTGGGATTACAAGCGTGGGCCACCACGCCCGGCTACTTATTTAATTTTTTGTTGTTGTTTTTGTTTTCTGATACTGGGGATTGGTCTCAGGGGAATTCTACCTCCAAGTTACACCCCAGCACTATTTTGTTTTTATTTTGAAACAGGGTCTCACTAGGTTGATGAGAATCTCACTACTTGCCAAGGCTGTCCTTGAGCTTGTGCTCCTTCTGTCTCAGCCTCCCAAGTTCTGGGATTATAAGTGTGTGCCACCACACCCAGCCACGCAGTGGTTTTAAAACATGGCCATAAAGCCGAGCGTGGTGGTGCATGCTTGTAATCCCAGCATTCGGGAGGCTGAGACCGGAGGATCCGGGTTCGCAGCCAGCCTCAGCTACCTAGTGAGGCACTCCGCAACTTAGTGAGACTCAGTTTCAAAATAAAGAATGAAAAAATAGGGCTGGGGGTATAGCCTGGAGGTAGAATGCCCCTGAGTTCAATCCCCAGTACCGAAAAAAAAAAAAAAAAAAAAAAACATGGCCATAAATTCTCTGACACTCCCCAAAAGAGGTAGGGATGTCTGCACTGTCCCCTTGAACCGAGAGAGTGATGAGGATGGGAAGCTTTGTGACTTCTCAGACTAGGTTATGAAAGGCATTCAGCTTCTTCCTTGTTTATTGCAATACTCTCATTCTTAAATCTTTGAACTTCCAAATACAAAGTTCAGTTAGCCTCTGGCTGCCATGCTGTGAGGAAGCCCAACCACACCAAGAAGACATGTGCCAGTGCTCCTGTTAACAGTCCCAGCTGAGCCCAACTTCAAAGTATCTCAGTGCAGTGGAGCAAGGTGATGTTCACTTGAAATTCCAGCACTTAGGAGGCTGATACAGGAGGATCGCAGAGTTGAGGCCAGCCTCAGTTACTTAGTGAGACGCTCAGACATCTAGTGAGACCCTTTTTTTTTTTATTTTTTATTTTTTTGCGGTACTGGGGATTGAACTCAAGGGTGTTCTACCTCCAAGCTATACCCCCAGCCCTATTTTTTATTCTTTATTTTGAAACCGAGTCTCACTAAGTTGCAGAGTGCCTCACTAGGTAGCTGAGGCTGGCCTCGAACCTGGATCCTCTGGTCTCAGTCTCCCAAATGCTGGGATTACAAGCGTGTGCCACCACGCCCGGCATTTATTCTTTATTTTAAAATAGGGTCTCAAGCCAAGCGTAGTGGCACACACACGCTTGTAACCCCAGCATTCGGGAGGCTGAGACCAGAGGATCCAGGTTCGTGGCCAGCCTCAGCTACCTAGTGAGACACTCCACAACTTAGTGAGACTTGGTTTCAAAATAAAGAATAAAAAAATAGGGCTGGGGGTATAGATTGGAGGTAGAACGCCCCTGAGTTCAATCCCCAGTACTGCATAAATAAATAAATAAATAAAAGAATAAATAAATAAAATAGGGCTGGGGGTATAGCTCGGAGGTAGAATGCCCCTGAGTTCAATCCCCAGTACCGCAAAAAAAAAAAAAAAAAAAAGCATCTCAACCTAAGACACGAGATGAGTGAGTGAAGAACCTTCCACATGATTCTAGCTCCCGCCCACTAGAATCACTCTCAACCATTTGCATCTTCCCAGTTGAGTCCCAGACACTGTCTAGCAGAAACAAAGCACTGCTGTACCCTGCGTGGATTGTGTGAGTTCCTGATCTGTAGAATCCACGAGCATAACAAAGCAGGTCTGTGCCACTAAGTTTTGGGGTGCATACTGTGCAGCAATAGGTAACTAGAAGGCTGGGCATGGAGGGGGGCCGAATGCTTGTAATCCCAGTACTTAGGAGGCTGAGACAGGAGGATCACAGGTTTGCAGCCAGCCTTGGCAACCTAGTGAAGTGTTGTTTGAAAATAAAGCATAAAAAAAGGCTGGGGGTGCAGGTCAGAGGTGGATGCCCCTGGGTTCAATCCTCAGTACCACATACACACAAAAATAACTAGAAAATAGAGCAAAGATTGACTATGTTCAGCAAAACATTGCCACAACAGAAAAACAGAATAAGCTGAAGTCCTCTCCTGAAAAGATTCCCCAAAGCAGCTTTTTCAAACAGCATAGGGTTTTTTTGTTGTTTTTGTTTGCTTATTTGTTTTTGTTTCTGTTTGTACTGGGAATTGAACTCAGGGGCATTCTATCTCTGAGCTACATCCCCAGCCCTATTTTTATTTTTGAACAGGGTCTTGCTAGGTTGCTAAGAATCTCACTACTTGCTGAGGCTGTCCTTGAATCTGTGATCCTCCTGTCTCAGCCTCCCCAGTACTGGGATTACAAGTGTGTGCCACCATGCCTGGCATTCAAACAGTACAGTTTCACTTTGTGGAATTGTCCATTGTCACCATCAACCAGATGTCAAGCCTGAGGGCTGAAGAGATACAATTTCCACTCTCGTCAATTACTTTAAGTGAGGAAGGGAAGCTTGCTAGGTCAGTGACATGTCACCATTATCAGTACTGGTCAAAATGTTCTCTCCCAGCCGGCTGTGGTGGAGCACACCTGTAATCCCAATACAGGCTGAAACAGGAGGATTGCAGGTTCAAGGACAACCTCAGCAACATAGTGAGACTCTCAGCAACCTAGCAAGACCCTGTTTCAAAACACAAACAAATTAAAAAGGATGGGGGGTTAGGCAGGTGTGGTGGCACACACCCGCAATCCCAGTACTTGGGAGGCTGAGACAGAAGGATCACAGGTTGGAAGCCAGCCTTAGCAATTAAGCAAGACTGTGTTTCCAAAAAAAATAAATAAAATAGGACTGGGGCTGTAGCTTGGAGGTAGAATGCCCCTGGGTTCAATCCCTAGCAACACACACACACACACACACACACACACACACACACACACACACATTCTTTCACTGTTCTGTGTGGTGGTGCATGCCTGTAATCCCAGTATTTGGGATTACAAAAAAAATTTATTAAAATTTTTTTCTCTCGGCCGGGCGTGGTGGCGCATGCTTGTAATCCCAGCATTTGGGAGGCTGAGACCGGAGGATCTGAGTTCGAGGCCAGCCTCAGCTACCTAGTGAGGCACTCCGCAACTTAGTGAGACTCTATCTCAAAATAAAGAATAAAAAATAGGGCTGGGGGTATAGCTCAGAGGTAGAATACCCCTGGGTTCAATCTCCAGTACCGCAAAAAAAAAAAAAAAATTCTCTCCCAGTGGAGTCACACACAGATCACATTTATATCTCCCAGCAACAGTATGCGACCAATAAGAGTATCATCCCCCAGGGAATGATACTTCCCCCAGGGGAAGCTCCCCCAGCCTTGGTGTCCGGAGTTTGTTCCAGGAGTCAGGCACGTAGGCTTGGAGGGCTTGTTTGGCTGGCCTTCCTTTCCCATCTCCAGCTTTCCAGAGTCAGCTGGTACTATACGTCCCAAGGCCTCCACCATTTATCATACTATTAGCACAGGATACTTGGAGGGCTTGAAGGCCATCTCCAAGGAGCTGGTCAAAGGTCAGTCTTTGAGGCCTAGGCCTGCTGAGTTAACCCTTTACTGCACAAATGCCTGTGGATCCATCGGGCAGGGCTCAATAAGAGAAACAGATTCCTATGAGTTCTGTACAATGCTGGATTTATTATTGGAGTCAGACCTTATGCAACTTGTTTGGGAGGGTGGCTGCTGGAAATCTGTGCAAGGCTATTGCCCTTTCATCCAATGTAAGGAGGCCCAAAGTAGTGATGGATCATCTGGGCTTGTCAGGGGAGAAAAGTTGATTCCATGAAGGGTTTGGAGCTCAGTGGGGAAGGAAGGGGAACAAAATTCAGGACTAGCTGGGTTCTCAGGTTACATGATAGAAAAGAATTTCAACACAAGCCAGTCAGAGACAAAGAGATTTATTTAGGAAAGCAAAAAGTAAGCCAAAAGCTGGGCATGGTGACGTGTGCTTGTAATCCCAGCATTTGGGAGGCTGAGACTGGAGGATCCGGGTTCGAGGCCAGCCTTAGCTACCTAGAGTGAGGCATTCTGAAACTTAGTGAGACCCTGTTTAAAGAATAAAAAATAGGGCTGGAGGTGTAGCTCAGAGGTAGAATGCCCCTGAGTTCAATCCCCAGTACCGCAAAAAAAAAAGTAAGCCAAATATGGTGGTGTGCACCCCTGTAATCTCAATACTTAGGAGGCTGAGACAGGAGGATTGTAGGTTCTTGGCCAGCCTCAGCAACCTAGGCCCTGTTTCAAAATAAAAGAATAAAATAGGGCTGAGGGTGTAACTCAGAGGTAGAATGCCCCTAGGTTTCACCCCTAGTACCACAAAAATAAATAATATTTTATTAGCAACAGGTTATATTGTGAAGTTCACAAATGGCAGATGTGGCTCGGGATGAAATTCCCCATGGCTGGCATCATTTTGGAATTTGACCGGTTGTATCATGAATAACATAGACAGAAGGGGAACATCAGGGTCCAGTAAACTTGAAAGGAGAGGCCAGGGGAGGGGAGAGAGCACGAAGGAGACTACTCTGCAGCAGAACAGGCTTTCTTGGGATAAAACCTGTGGAGGAGGATCTCCAGGAAAGGAAGGAGCCCGTCTCTGCTTACAGGCTGAGGGGTTACAGAGGTTAATCAGCAGGCAGATTCAAATTCTGGTGGGTAGTTCCTAAGGCGGGAAGACCAGAGGGTGAGTGGGGAGTCCATGAGGCAGAAGAGGAGCTATTTAAAGGTCCCTTGTGCCAAGAAAGATGCAGGGAGTTTCAGTTAGGAGGGCTTTTCCAGTAAATGAAAGGCCTTCACAAAATGGAGTTGCTTTTTCTCTGGCCAGCCATCTAACAAAACTGAGATTTCCCAAACGGCTCTAAGAATGTTCAGAGGCTCACACATCAAAGTCGAAAATGAGACTTGTTTTTGTTTTTTTGTACTGGGGATTGAACCCAGGGACATTCTATCTCCAAGCTACATCCCCAGCCTGATTTTTTATTCTTTCTTTCTTTTTTTTTTTAAGTACTGGGGATGGAACCCAGGGGCATTCTACCTCCGAGCTATACCCCCAGCCCTATTTTTTATTCTTTATTTTGAAACAGGGTCTCACTAGGTAGCTGAGGCTGGCCAAAAACCCAGATCCTCCGGTCTCAGCCTCCCAAATGCTGGGATTACAAGCGTGCACCACCATGCCCAGCTTATTCTTTATTTTGAAACAGGGTCTCACTAAGTTGCGGAGGGCCTCACTAAATAGCTCAGGCTGGTCGAGAACCTGCGATCCTCCTGTCTCAGCCTCCCAAGTACTGGGATTACAAGCATCATGCCTAGCCTAAAAATGAGACTTTTTTTTTTTTTTTTTTTTTTTTTTTGCGGTACTAGGGATTGAACTCAGGGGCATTCTACCTCTGAGCTACACCACTACACCCCCAGCCCTATTCTTTATTTTTATTTTGAAACAGGGTCTCACTAAGTTTCAGAATGCCTCACTAGGTAGCTGAGGCTGGCCTCTAACCCAGATCCTACTGTCTCAGCCTCCCAAATGCTGGGATTACATGCATGCGCCACCACGCCTGACTAAAATGAGACTTTTGAATTAAAGTTTCAGTGAAGTATAGGGGCAGAGGAAGCCATATTTCTAAATTGCTTTTATTTTCTGTATGACTTTAACCTGTGAGAATAAGAAAATAAAAATTGAAAACTATAAGTTAAAATTGAGTTATAAAATATTTATTTATTTATTTATTTGTACTAGGGATTGATCCCAGAGGCATTCTATCTCCAAGTTATATACCCCAACCCAATTTTATTTGTTGTTGTTGTGTTTTTTTTGTTGTTTTTGTTTTTTTGTTTTTGCGGTACTAGGGATTGAACTCAGGGGCATTCTACCTCCGAGCTATACCCCCAGCCCTATTTTTTATTCTTTATTTTGAAACAGGGTCTCACTAAGTTGCGAAGGGCCTCACTAGGTAGCTGAGGCTGGCCTCGAACCCGGATCCTCCGGTCTCAGCCTCCCGAATGCTGGGATTACAAGCGTGCGCCACCACGCCCGGCTCCAATTTTATTTATTTGGAAACAGGTTCTCACTAAGTTGTGGATGGCCTCACTAAATTGCTGAGGCTGGCTTCGAACCTGTGTTCCTCCTGTCTTAGCCTCCCAAGTACTGGGATTACAAGTGTGCACCACCACACCCAGCTTAAAAATATTTAAAATAGCTGGGTATGGTGGCATATGCCTATAATCCTAGCACTTTGGAGGCTGAGACAGGAGGATTGTAGGTTTATGGCCAGCCTCAGCAATTTAGCAAGGCCCTCTGCAACTTAGTGAGACCTGGTTTCAAAAAATAAAGAATAGGCTGGGCCATGGTGGTACACACTTGTAATCCCAGTACTTAGGAGACTGAGACCAGAGGATCCGGGTTTGCGGCCAACCTCAGCTATTTAGTGAGGCCCTCCACAACTTAGTGAGACCCTGTTTCCAAATAAAGAATAAAAAATAGAGCTGGGCGTGGTGGTGCACGCTTGTAATCCCAGCATTTGGAAGGTTGAGACCGGAGGATCCGTGTTCGCGGCCAGCCTCAGCTACCTAGTGAGGCACTCCACAACTTAATGAGACCCTGTTTAAAAATAAAGAATAAAAAATAGGGCTGGGGGTATAGCTCAGAGGTAGAATGCCCCTGAGTTCAATCCCCAGTACTGCAAAAATAAATAAATAAATAAACAAAAGAATAAAAAATAGGACTAGGGGTATAGCTCAGAGGTAGAATGCCCTGGGTTCAACCCCAAATAAATGATTAAAAAAAAAAAACAGGATTGGGGGATATAGCTCAGAAATAGAAAGCTGCTGGGTTCAATTCCTAGTACCACAAAAAATATTTTAAAATAAATGCATATAAAATGTTATCATAAGTTGCATGGTGGTGCACAATTGTAATCCCAGTACATAAGGGGCTGAGACAAGAAGATCACAAGTTTTTGGTCAGTCTAAGCTACTTAGTGAGACCCTGTTTCAAAATAAAGAATATAAAATAGGGCTGGGGGTATAGCTCAAAGGTAGAATGCCCCTGGGTTCAATTCCCAGTAACACACACACACACAACGATATTGTATATGTATATATCTATATATCATGCAAACCAAAATATTTTTTTTCAGTACTAGGGATTGAACCCAGGGGCATTCTACCTCTGGGCTACACCCCCAGTCCTATTTTTTATTCTTTTTTTATTTTTGAAACAGGGTCTCACTAAGTTTCGGAGGGCCTCACTAAGTAGCTGAGGCTGGCCTGGAACCCAGATCCTCTGGTCTCAGTCTCCCAAGTACTGGGATTACAAGCGTGGGCCACCATGCCTGGCCAAACCAAAATATTTGAATAAATAAAAAATACTTAAGAAAACAAACTATAACCCTAGTACTTGGGAGGCTGAGACAGGAGAATCGCAAATTCGAGGACAGCCTCAGCAACTTAGCAATATCCTCAACAACTTAATGAGACCCTGTTTCAAAATTAAGGAAAAAAAAAAAAAAAGGGTGCCAGGGCTTAGCTCAGAGGTAGAGTGCCTCTGGGTTCAATATCCAGAACTAAAAAAAAAAAAAAAGAAAATTTAAAAATGTGTTTATGTATAGAAAGAATATACAAATATATGCTTATAAACGTGTAATTGTATGCATGTATATATGTTGCGTGTTATGTGTATGTTGAATGGAGTTCGCTGCCTGCCTGGTCTCCCATTAAGGAGCCACCTGACTGCCATTGGATTTATTTATTTATTTTTGTGTTACTGGGGATTGAATTCGGGGGCATTCTACCTCCAAGCTATACCCCCAGCCCTATTTTTTATTCTTTATTTTGAAACAGGGTCTCACTAAGTTGCGGAGGGCCTCTCTAAATAGCTGAGGCTGGCCACGAACCTGTGATCCTCCTGTCTCAGCTCCCTAAGTACTGGGATTACAAGCGTGCGCCACCACGCCTGGCTTGCCAGTGGATTTAAAAATAGTTCTGAAGCACCCTTAATAGGAGTCCTTACTGTGGTTCCCATGACAACATGTGGTACTGCGGTTTCTATGACAAGGCTTTAAGATGTGGTCTCCATGACAACACATCCCTACAGCCCCAACTCTCCCAATCTCTGCTCCTCAGGTTCAGGATTACCTTTTCATTCCTTCCTCTCTGTTTCCACTGTGGATTTCTAGTTTGCCCATCTGTGTATCTTAAATGAGAACTCACCAGCTTCCTATAAATACTGACCCCAAAGAAGGTCTAGGGGTCTCCAGGCTCACATCTAGATTTCCTCTCTGGAGTGAATTGCAAAAACACACCATGGTAGGTCTGTGAATCATACTGGCTCAGTCTGCCCTGCTGTCCTTCCTGTTTCAGAGTTGTATTTATGCCTGTGTTGGGGGTGGGGGATTAGGGTTTGAATACAGGGGCAGCCAACCTCTGAGCTACACCCTCAGCCCTGTCTTTTTATTTTTTTATTTTAAAACAATGTCTCACTGAATTGCCATGTGCTGCAGGCCTGTAACCTGTGATCCTCCCATCTTAGCCTCCCAAGTACTGGGATTACAGGCGTGGGTCACCATGCCCTGCTCAGGGTTTCCTATGTTTGTTCCTGCTTCCAAACTCTTCTCACCCAATTGCACCACTTTCTTCCCGCTATAGTTTGGATTTGGAACATCTCCCAAGGATGTTAAGCATTTGGTCCCCTACTTGGTGCTGTTGGTGTGGTGGAGACTTTAGAAGCGGAGAGGAAAGCCAGGCGTGGTGGCGAACACTTGTAATCCCAGTACTTGGGAGGCATGGTAGAACATGATTATAATCCTAGTACTTGGGAGGCTGAGACAGGAGGATCACAGATTTGAGGCCAGCTTCAGCAATTTAGTGAGACTCTCAGCAACTTAGTGAGACGCTGTTTCAAAATTAAAAATAAACCGAGCATGGTGGTACAGGCTTGTAATCCCAGTACTTGGAAGGCTGAGACCAGAGGATCGCAGGTTCTCAGCCAGCCTCAGCTACTTAGTGAGGCCCTCCGCAACTTAGTGAGACCCTGTTTCAAAATAAAGAATAAAATAGGGCTGGGGGGAAAAAATGGCAACAAAGTTCTTCAAGCAGAGTGAAATTGCTGATTTTTATTTTTCTCTTTTCAGTATTTTTTTTTTTTTTTTTTTTTTGGTGATACTTGGGATCGAACCCAGGGGCATCCTACCTCTAAGCTACCCCCCCAGCCCTATTTTATTTTTCTTTTGAAACAAGGTCTTGCTAGGTTGATGAGAGTCTCACTACTTGCTGAGGCTGTCCCTGAACCTGCAGTCCTCCTGTCTCAGCTTCCCAAGTACTGGGATTACAGGTGTGTGCCCGGTTTTCAGGATCTTCTCAACTCCTTTCTTTTTTATGGTACTGGGGGTTGAACCCAGAAGCTTCTACCTCTGAGTTACACCCCCAGCCCTTTTCAGCTGGCCTGGAACCTGCAAGCCTCCTGTTTCAGCATCCCAATTACCAGGATTCTAGATATGCACTGCCATGCCTGCTTTCAACTCTTTATGGTAGTTGAAGATCTCTCACTTTTTTTTTTTTTTTGGCGGTACTGGGGATTGAACCCAGGGGCATTCTACCTCCCAGCTATACCCCCAGCCCTATTTTTTATTCTTTATTTTGAAACCGGGTCTCACTAAGTTGCGGAGTGCCTCACTAAGTAGCTGAGGCTGGCTGCGAACCCGGATCCTCCAGTCTCAGCCTCCCAAATGCTGGGATTACAAGCATGCGCTACCAACCCAGCTCATTCTTTATTTTGAAACAGGGTCTCACTAAGTTGCGGAGGGCCTCACTAGGTAGCTGAAGCTGGTCGAGAACCTGCGATCCTCCTGTCTCAGCCTCCCAAGTACTGGGATTACAAGCCTGTGCCACCATGCCCGGTTTATTTTTAATTTTGAAACAGTGTCTCACTAAGTTGCTGAGGGTCTCACTAAATTGCTGAAGCTGGCCTCAAATCTGTGATCCTCCTGTCTCAGCCTCCCAAGTACTAGTATTATAATCATGTTCTACCATGCCTGGCTTTTTTTTTCCATTTCAAATGAAGAGCTGGGAAATGTTGGGGGCAGAGCCATATAGACCTCTACATTGCTTGGACTACAGTGTGACTTCTCAACTTACTTGAAATTATGATGCTTTCAAAAATACAGTGTCTTAGCCGGGCGTGGTGGTGCACGCTTGTAATCCCAGCATTCGGGAGGCTGAGACCGGAGGATCCGGGTTCGCAGCCAGCCTCAGCTATCTAGTGAGGCACTCCGCAACTGAGTGAGACTCGATTTCAAAATAAAGAATAAAAAATAGGGCTTGGGGTATAGCTCGGAAGTAGAACGCCCCTGAGTTCAATCCCTAGTACCGCAAAAAAAAAAATACAGTGTCTTATTTGTACATTTTTAGTATGCAGAACTAAAAATCTACAATAAAGCCTAATGCTTCAACACCATAGACTGGGCAATTCTGTCCTGTGCCATTCTGAGTTCATTCTCTCTCCCTGTCTGGAAGTGCCCCTGGGAATGATGTGGGGAAAGAAGAGCTGCATTCTGTCTGAGCCCAGGCTCAGGTTCCAGCCACAGCTGCAGACCCTGAATTTCCTCCCACAAAAGCTGCAGCAGCTGTTTCTGCACCAGTGCCAGAGAACACATTCCAAGCAAGCAGCCAGAACCAGGAAACATAGAGGCCCAAGGGTCTTTTTCTGAATTTGTTTTTCCTAAAAAACAGCCACAAACAAAATACTTCCAACCAGTATTACTGCCTTAACAGAAAGTTCAGAAAAATAATCAAATCTACTGTGTTGAAAGATAAGTAAGTTTGGTAATAAACATGCAGGTCTACAGAAAAGCAAAGAAGCATTTATCACAAAACAGAGCAAGGAGGAGGGGTTTGGATGAGCAGAGCACAGGAGGGGCTTTCTAGAAGCACACATACACCCGTGTGTGTGTGTGTGTGTGTGTGTGTGTGTGTGTGTGTGTGTGTGTGTTACTGGGGATGGAACCCAGAGGCATTCTACCTCTAAGCTACACTGCCAGCCCTTTTTTGTTTTTATTTGGAAACAGGATCTTACTAGGTTGATGAGTCTCACTACTTGCTGAGGCTGTCCTGGAACCTGTGATCCTCCTGTTTTAGCCTCACAAGTACTGGGATACTGGGATTACAGGCATATGCCACCAGGCCTGGCTTCCTTTTTGTTTTGACACAGAGCCTCACTAAGTTGTTGGGACTGGCCTTGAAACTGCAATCCTCCTGTCTCAGCCTCTGAAGTACTGGGATTACAGGCATGTGCTATCATGCCCAATTCTGGGAGGATATTTGTTTCTGGAGTGGGAATAACATGCAGTTTGCTATATAATTATTTATTAAACGGTACATTTGTGTTTGATGCACATTTCTGTATGCATGTTACAATTTTTTAAAATGTATATAACTTTTAAGCTGGGCATGGTGGTGCACACTTGTAATCCCAGTACTTGGGAGGCTGAGGCAGGAGGATTGCAGGTTTGCAGCCAGCCTCAGCTACCTAGTGAGGCCCTCTGCGACACAGTGAGACCTTATTTCAAAATAAAGAAT
>PVLC010010952.1:19141-48764 GCA_004027655.1 Graphiurus murinus
GGTGGCGCACGCTTGTAATCCCAGCATTCGGGAGGCTGAGACCGGAGGATCTGGGTTCACGGCCAGCCTCAGCTACCTAGTGAGGCACTCCGCAACTTAGTGAGACTCGGTTTCAAAATAAAGAATAAAAAATAGGGCTGGGGGTGTAGCTCGGAGGTAGAATGCCCCTGAGTTCAATCCCCAGTACCGCAAAAAAAAATAATAATAATAATTAAAAAAAATAAAGAATAAAAAATAAGGCTGGGGGTGTAGCTCAGAGGTAGACTGACCCTGGGTTCAATCTCTAGTACTGCAAACACACACACACACACACACACACACACACACACACATTTTGCAGCACAGTGGCATACGCTTGTAATCCCAGTACATGGGAGGCTGAGACAGGAGGATGGAAGGTTCAAGGCCAGTCTCAAGACCTGGTTTAAAAAAAAAAAAAAGCAAATATATATATATTATATATATATAATATATATATAATATATATACATATATATATATGGACTGAGGGTGTGGCTCTATGATAGAACACCCCTGGGTTCAATCCCTAGTTACACCAAGGAAAAAAATCACATATATTTTGACCGTATGTGCAAGGAAATAGGGTAGGTAGGACATTAGGATAGAGAAGTTATCCTAATGAGAAATATACACTATGGCCCAAGAGTAGCGAGATTTCATTTCAACTGGAACAAGGTTTATGCGGCGCTAAGGCCACCCTCCAAGGCCACACCCTCACTCTGAGAGAAGGTTGTTAACTTAGAGTTGAAGAGAAAAATGAATCATTTGTACATATTTCTTCTTCATCTTTTTTTTCTGACTAGAGCTAGTATTTCTATTAAAATGTTCTATGTCCAGCCAGGCATAGTGGTTCACTCCTGTAATCCTTGTACTTGGAAGGCTGAGACAAGAGGATAACAGGTTTGTGACCAGCCTCAGCACCTTATCGAGGCCCTCTACAACTTAGTGAGACCCTGTTTCAAAATTAAAAAATAAAACAGGGCTGGGAGTGTTGCTCAGAGGTAGAATGCCCTTAGGTTCAATCCCCAGTAACACACACACACACACACACACACACAAAATACCAGTGTTTAATACTATGTAAGTCCGTTTTCTGTTGCTGTGACAAAATAACTGAAAAAAAAAAACAACTTAAAGAAGGAAAGATTTCTTTTGGCTCACAGAGATTCTATGAGTGGCTGGTTTCTGGGCCTGTGGTGAGAAAGTTCATCATGGCAGATGTGTTGGGAGAAAACTTTGAAGAGTAAGGAAGGGAAGAAAGAAGGGAGGGAGAAAGGGAAAGGGAGAGGGAGAGGGAGAGAGAGGGGAAGAGAGAGAGAGAGACCCCGAGATCAGAGAGGAGACTTACCCTTCCAGGGCATACCCCCAGTGACCTGCTTCCTCCGCCTGGACTCCACCTCCCAAGCGCCAATTCAGCGCCAATTCAGCTATGAACTCGTGTTAGCACGTTGATGATGCAGCAACCTGGTGATCCAGCCGTTTCCCAGAAGCCCACCTCTGAACCTTGCAGCACTGGGGACCAAGCCCTCAACAGGTGAGCCCACAGGGGCATTTCATATCCAAGCCACAGCAAGCTCCTTCAAACGATCTTCATAAAACACATACGGTCTAGCTGGGTGTGATGACACACACACCTGTAATCCCAGCTGAGTCTGGCTTCGAACCTGAGATCCTTCTGTCAGCCTCCTGAGTACTGGGGTACTGGGGTGCCGGTGTGCGGCACCACACCAGCCTCCTTCCTCTCCTAGGTGCCTGACTGCCTAATGGTTAGCCGGCATCCTGTCAGTCTGGCTTTGTGTGTATTAAAGCTTTCACTTGTTAAATGTCACTGATTAAATTACACCACCATTTAGTGGCATGCCTGGAGTGTTTTGACACTTCTTCATGTTTTAATGAATTGGGAGACTTTTTAAAAGGCAGGAGTGATTCCACCTTACCTCAGAGAATGGGGGTCCCTAGAGAGGGAAGGTGCATTTTCCATAAAAACTGTAAGACGTGAGGGAGGCAACACCCCTTTGTGACCCTAGAACTGGGGGGACAAAGGAAGAGTAAGGTTTTCTTCCTTAGTCCACCTCCTTCCTCTGCCTGGATCTGGAATCCTACCACTTCTCTCCCTGAACCAGCCGCAAATAAAGACATGGGTAGCCAGGTGTGACACGTACCTGTAATCTCAGTACTTGGGAGGCTGAGACAGGAGGATCACAGGTTTGTGGCCAGCCTCAGCAACTTATCGAGACCCTCAGCAAGAAAACAAAACATAAAATTGGACTGGAGGTGTTGCTCAGAGGCAGAACAACCCGGGGTTCAATTCCCAGTAACCCCCCCCACAAAATAATAAAAATAATAACAATAGTAATATTAATGACTGGGGGTGTAGCTCAGGGATAGAATGCCCTTGGGCTCATTCCCTAGTACCAAGAAGAAAGGTAGGAAGGAAGGGAGGGAGAGAGGGAAGAGTTCCAGCTCTGTCCATC
The DNA here is from genome assembly GCA_004027655.1 of Graphiurus murinus. Taxonomy (NCBI): domain Eukaryota; kingdom Metazoa; phylum Chordata; class Mammalia; order Rodentia; family Gliridae; genus Graphiurus; species Graphiurus murinus. The sequence continues at coordinate 21,637 of PVLC010010952.1, forward strand.
TGCAGTGGTTTGCCCTTGACAGTGTGTGGAGGGGGATCCCCTGACCGCCCTCAGGCTCAGAGATACATTGGAAGGATGCACAAAACTCAGAAAAGCTGCTGTGCTCTGGGTTATAGTTTATTACAGTGAAAGATGTGAATTACAATCTGCAAAAGGAAGGGGCACATCAGGATGAGTCCAGGTGCAAGCTCCTGGCCGCACTCTCCTGTGGAGTCCTGTGGGCAGTGCTAAAATCTCAGCAATGACCTGTGATGACATGCCAGGAATACCGCCAACCAGCAAGCCTGCCCACACCTTGGGTTCAGGGTTTGGGTGGGTTTTGTTTGTTTTGTGGTACTGGGGATTGAACACAGGAGTGCTCTATCCCCACACTACACTCCCAGCCCTATTTTCTTAATTTTATTTACTTTTGGTACTAGGGATTAAACCCCGGGGTGTGTTCTATCTCTGAGTTACATCCCCAGCCCTTTTTATTTTGAAACAGATCCTTGCTATATTACTGAGGCCGTTCTCACATTTGTGATCCTCCTGTCTTAGCCTCCCAAGTACTGAGATGACAGGCATGTGCCACCACACCCGGCTTCACTAGCTTTTTTTTTTTTTTTTTTAGGTACCAGGGATTGAACCAGGGACATTCTACCTCCGAGCTACACCCCCAGCCCTATCTTTTATTCTTTTATTTTGAAACAGGGTCTCAGTTGCAGAGAGCCTCACTAAGTAAGGTGAGGCTGGCCACGAACCCAGATCCTCCTGTCTCAGCCTCCCAAGTACTGGGATTACAAGCATGTGCCACCATGCCCGGCTTTACCACCTTTTGTTATTATTTGTATCCTTGATGACTGCCATTCTAACTGGAGTAAGGTGGAATCTCAGTGTAATTTTTATGTTTTTGTTTGTACTGGAGATTGAACCCAGAGGCATTCTACCTCCAAGTTATACCCCAGCCTGATTTTATTTCTTATTTGGAAACAGGGTCTCACTAGGTTATTGAAAGTCTTGCTAAGTTGCTGAGACTGGATTCAAATCTGCAATCCTCCTGTCTTAGCCTCCCAAGTACTGGGATTACAAGGATGTGCCACCATGCCCGGCTTTCAGTGTAGTTTTGATTTGTGTTTTCCTGGTTGCTAAGATTTAACCCATTTTTTTTCTTTTCTTTTCTCTGTGTGTGTATTGGGGGTTGGGGGTACTGGGGATTGAACCCAGGTGCATTCTACCTCCGAGCTATACCCCCAGCCCTATTTTATTTTTTTATTTGGAAACAGGGTCTCACTAAGTTGCAGAAGGCCTAAGTGGCTGAGGCTGGCCGCAAACCTACGATCCTCCTGTCTCAGCCTCCCAAATTCTGGAATTACAAGAATGTGCCACCATGCCCAATTTTTTTTTTTTTTTCAGTACTGGGGATTGAACTCAGGGGGCATTCTACCTTTGAGCTATACCCCCAGCCCTATTTTTTATTCTTTATTTTGAAACCGGGTCTCACTAAGTGCAGAGTGCCTCACTAGGTAGCTGAGGGTGGCCATGAACCCGGATCCTCCAGTCTCAGCCTCCCAAATGCTGGGATTACAAGCATGCACCACCACGCCTGGCCCCAATTTTTGTTGTTGTTTTTGGTTTTGTTTTGCAGTGCTGGGGATTGAACCCAGGGACATTCTATCTCCGAGCTACATCCTCAGTCCTATTTTTTATTCTTTATTTTGAAACAGGGTCTCACTAAGTTTTGGAGGGCCTCACTAAGTAGCTGAGGCTAGCCTCAAACCCAGATTCTCCTGTCTCAGCCTCCCAAGTACTGGGATTACAAGCAGGCGCCACCATGCCTGGCTTTATTTTGTTTTGTTTTTACTGGAGAATGAACCCAAGGCTTCTGCCCCTGAGCTACACTCCCAGCCCCCTTTTTTTTATTGATTGATTGATTGACTGATTGATTGTAGTACTGGGGATGATACCCAGGGGCATCTACCTCTGAGCTACACCCCTAGCCCTATTTTTTATTCTATATATTGAAATAAGGTCTCACTGAGTTGTGGAAGGTCTCACTAGGTAGCTGAAGCTGGCTGTGAACCTGGATCCTCCAGTCTCAGTCTCCCAAGTACTAGGATTACAATTGTGCGCTGCCACACCCAATTTTAACACACTTTTTTTTTTTTTTTCGGTGCTGGGGATTGAACTCAGGGGCATTCACCTCTGAGCTATACCCCCAGTCCTATTTTTTATTCTTTATTTTGAAATAGGGTCTCACTAAGTTGTGGAGGGCCTCACTAAGTAGCTGAGGCTGGCCATGAACCCAGATCCTTCAGTTTCAGCCTCCCAAGTACTGGGATTACAAGCGTGGGCCACCATGCCCGGCAAACCCACATTTTTAAACACCAGGATCAACACTTATAAGCCTAGATGCACACATATACAAGCCTGTGTACCAACACATATCAGTACATATGCTATGTGTAGACATACAAACCCACTCATACACACTCACAAATACAGACATAAAGACACCCGTGCCTATACGAATACACAAAAGAGAAGCAAACACAGCCCTGTGTGCACACTGGGACACTGACGTGTACACACACACACACACACACACACACACAGATTCCCGCACACACACTTAAGCAGGCTTCCAGCTCATACACAGGGTACTGATCCTCACATGCCTCAGAGTAGCCTTGAGATTTGGACAAATCTGTTCCCCTCTGAGTCTCAGCTTGTCCCTCCGTGTGAGCACACCTTGTCTGCCCTCTTGTCCCCAGCGTGGGCACCCAGAGAGGCCCCACAGGCGAGAGGCGCCCTCGAGTTACTTGAGAAGTTAACAGGGTGTTCAATAGTGTTGTGAATAGCGAGTTTCACACGGTGTCTGCAGGTCCCAGTCCCCAAAGGCAGCCCGGCGTTCAGAGACCCTGCTGAGCTTCGGAACTTTAAACTCGCTGGGCAGAACCCCGGACGCCAGCGCCGGGAAAGCGCAGGCGCTCTCGTGTTTTAAACCAGCGGTCCTGGAGCGCCTCCTGGCGGTTCAAAGGGGGCGCTGCAGCCCTGGTGAGTCGTGTCCCCCCAGAGGACCAGATTGTGGGGCGGGGCATCCCATGTGAGGGGCGGAGCCTGCACTGAATCCTGGACCTCGGTGGGTACCAGAACTTGTAGAACCAGAAGCAGGGAGGGTGGGTAGTTTTCTGTCTCTGACTTCTCCGAACGCGCTCTGAAATTCTGTACTCCCATCCACGTCCTAGTCCCAAAGCTTCTACACGCCCATTTCAAGGCTGCCTCGCTTTTCCACATTCCAATCACAGAGAAATCCACCTAGACAGCGAGCGACCCTGCTGGAGGCACATGACCTGTTTTGGCGACACTATCTCCCCTACGACCAGCACTGGGGCCTGGTGCGAGAGGGACTGGTAATTAATTACATATTAATAAAACCCTAGTCAGCCAGGCGTGATGGCACACGCCTGTAATCCCAATACTTGGGAAGCTGAGACAGGAGGCTCTCAGGTTCGAAGCCAGCCTCAGCAACCAAACTAGACTCTCAACAACATAACAAGACCACGTTTCAAAATAAAATAGGGCTGGGGGTGTAGCTCAGAGGTAGAATGCCCTTGGGTGCAATCTGCAGTACCAAGAAAAACAAACTATAATCACATCCCTGGCTTGGGGCTTTTACACAGGCTGCTGGCCCCTGTCGTGCGCTTCTCTCGGGCGTCCGCACGCCCCATTCCCTCACCTCCTTCGGGTCTCAGCTCACCCGCACCGTCTCCATGGCGCTTCCAGCACAGCCGGACCGCCCGATGTGCAAGCCCTCTCTCCCCCGCCCTCCCGGCCCTCCCCGGGGACTCTCTGCCCAGGGTCCTGGGGTCGAATGCGCGGATCTTGTCCTCACGTGGAAGCTTGTCGCCCGCGCCCCCCGCGTGGACGCGCAGGAGGGTCCCGCTTCCTGCACCTGGAGCAGGGCCTGGAGGCCGCCCGCCTGCACAGGCCTCCGGGATGTCGCCCGCCCGCCCGCGTGGGAGACACCTGCTGCGGAGCCGGGTTCCCGCCGCGCCTCCTTCCGCCTGAACGCTGCTCCCTCCATGGCCCGCGGCTCCCTTCCCCCAGGGACCGTGTGGTTCCTGCGCTTGGATGGATGGAGCACTGGCTACCTTTTTTTTTTTGGTACTGAGAATTGAACCCAGCGGCGTTCTACTTCTGAGTACCCTACCGGCGTGGGGGTGGAATTCAGGTAGCAGGAGCAGCTGATGCAAAGGTCCTCAGGTAGAAATATGCCCGATGTTCCCTGAGACTTGGGGAGCGCAGGTCACGAAGGTCAGAGAGCACAGTGGAAACTGAGGCAGCGACATAAGGTGGGGGAGGCGTGTACAGACCAGAGCTGTCCCAGAGAACTTTCTGTGATGACGGAAACGTTCTCCACACTGCACAGTGCCACATGGTAGCCACTTCCCACATGTGGCTGGCTCGGAGGCACTGGTCACTGTTACCACCAAAGAAATGGGTATTTTATTTTATTTTAATTACATTTAAATTTTAATTACATTTAAATTTAAATCACATGCGGCCAGTGACGACACCATTGGACAGAGTGGGTCTAGACCATTATAAGAGTTGTGGCTCTGAGCTGGGATGACTAGGAAGAAGCCTTTGGAGGACTGGGATGGGGGCTGTACTAGACACCAGATGTGACTTCTAAGAGGGGCCTGTTGCAGCCATGTAGCCATGCTGGGCAGTGGGTTGGGCGAGGCCAAAGCCCAGGGATGCACAGAAGACGCTTAGTCTGAGGTTCAGGACAGAAGCTTGGGGAAAAAGACTGAAGGAGGGGGGTTTGGGGGACAAGTGTGAGCTGGGGGGAAGGGCAGAGAGACTTATGAAGAAGCCCAGGTGTGCCCCAGGCAGAAGACTAATGAGCCAGAAGCGGCTAAGCCTCAGAACAAGGCCCTGAGGTGCCGCGGGGAGCAGGGCAGGGACAGGGCCCCTTGTGGGAGGGAAGAAGGGAAGCTGGGGCCAGAACTGGGGGTGAGGGTTGGGTTCCCCCTGGAGAATGCATTCGGGTTGATGATGTAGTACTGGGGCAAGGTCCAGTGTACTTGGGGACTGAGAGCCAGAGACTGAAGAGGCTGGGAGCCAGGACACACAGGGCTGCAGTGGGACAGGGTATACTGACTAGAGCTAGAGCAGGGGCTGGGTGGGGTTAGGGCCCACGAGGGAATTCTAGAGGGACTCAGGGCCTCCATGGGTGTCCGTGGGCTGCAGAGGGCCAGGCAGAGTGCACAGGTACTGAGAAGCAAAGGACATTGGGTGGGGGGCCTGGCTGAGTGTCAGCCATGACTACAGTGCCTCAGTTGCCCAGCCTGGGACACCCTGTCCCCACTCCCAGGGCACAGAGAGCAGCAGCCAGGATGCTTCATTCTGCTTCCCTGGAGGATCCGCGGTGACGTCACACACGGTCTACGACGGCAACAGGGAGAGGAGACACGTCTTCTGCATCCAGTCTGTGCCATGAGGACGCAGGTCCCCTGTTCCTTCCTAGACGATCCAGGCAGAGCCCTACTGGTGCAATACTTGTCACCTCCTGGGGATGGAAATTTGGACAAAGAAACACACACACACACACACACAAACACACACACACACACACACACACACACACAGCCCCAGGGGCAAGAGGGCATGGGAGGCGCCAGTGGAGATTGCTATATAGGGATAACGGGGAGCCACTAGCCTCAGCTCAGGGCACTAAGTGGACACAAAGCACACAACTGGGGTCTGCACTTGGGACAATAGCTACAGATGCCCGGACTGTGCTGGCCAGGCTTACTCAGGGAAAATGCCAGGGCAGAGGTAACGGCTTCCTGCATGGGGACATTTCCCCTACTTTAAAGACAGAACCAAGGGCAGCCTCCATGATAGACTGCATCAGCCTCCGCCTCACACCTGCCCCTCAGGGGCAGCCCGGGGACTTCATCATCTTGTCAGAGGCTTCAAGGACAGCGCTGAGGGGCTAGTCAGCCCCTTGGGAGTGGGGACAGCAGACGGGTTGACCCAAGGGAGCCATGGGCCTGTAGGAGGAGGGCCTGGGCTGGGGGCTGAACAGAGGGGCCAGAAATCTGGATTTTACATGACTTCCCCCAAATAAACAGGTTAGTAACTTACTACAATTTTTCTAAACACTGCAGTCTCAGACAGTTCAGCCTGGGGATACTAGCAGGTGGCCCTGGCCACGTTGGTTCATTTGCATGCGGTGGGCGTGGTCGGTGGTGGGCGTGGTCAGTGGTGGCTTTCCTTTCCGCCTCCTGATCTCTCCCCCTCCCCTCGCCCCTCCTCACCCTTCCTCGCCCTCCTTCTCTTCCTCCCACCTCTCCTCCTCCTCCTCCTCCCACTCCAGCCCTCTCTACCTCCCAGGCTTTACTTTCTGGAACCATCTCCCTCCCTGACAGTTACCTTAGCCCTTTGGTATTCAGCTACACCCTCTGCTTGCCTCGGAGCCTTCCCGGGAAAGCCCAGGCCCAATTGGATTAGGGAGGGGCCTCAGTGGCTCACAGCCACTGACCAGAAGCCAGGGTCTGGAACCTTCGGGCCCCACGAGAGCCCGAGCGCCTTCGCGCGCTGGCCAGGCTGCCCCGCCCCTAGCCCGCCTCCTGACCCCGCCTCCCGGCCACGCCCCGAGCCACGCCCCCCGGCACGGTCCGGGTCGCGTTCCCTCCGCGCCCGCCGCCCCCGGGAGGTCTCTGCTCCTTGGCTCTGCCCTCGGGATCGCTCGGGCCATCTACCCACAGGGACTAGGGGAAGGTGAGCGCCCGCCGCCCTCTGCCAGGACGCAGCGGAGCTCACGGCAAGCGATGAATCGAGAAAGACACCCCCGCGGGGGCGAGGGGAGGGGAGGAGGAGACGGCGGGGCGCGGGGAGGCCACGCGCGGGCGCCCTGCAGGACCCGCTCGCAACCGTGCGGTCTGTGGGTCCCACTAGTGGCATTTGGGGGGCAGCCCCCGTCCGCGACGCCCCTTCTTCCCGCGAGTGGACTTGGGGCCGGCGGGCAGCTGTCCCTTGGCTTCGCCAGCCCTGGCCCGCGCCCCGGGCCCCGTGGGACCCTTCTTCTTGTTTCCCGCCGCGTCGTCTCCGGCAGCAGCCTCGATCCCGGCTTTCTTCTCGGGAGTGACTCCCCGGCCGCGGCCGCGGCCTCTGCCGCCCCGGCGGGTTTTGCGAGCCCGGGGCGCGGTGGGCACGGCGGGCGCGCGGGTCTGCGCTTGGCCCTTGGAGCCGGTGCGCGCCCTCTTGGCCCGGGGCTTCTTGGACGCGCTGTCGTCGGGCTCCGACTCTTCGCTCTCGCTGTCCTCGGACTCAGCCTCCGACTCTCGGTTGGACGCCTCCTCCGACTCCTCGTTGGAATCCACGTTCTCCCGGGCAGCCAGGAGAGCCAGGACCTCGGCCAGGTGGCCCTTGGCGTGTTTGCACTGCCCGCCTTCCCACGGGCCGCATTCTCCCTTTCCTGCCTCGGACATGTCCTGCGCGGCCAGGAGCGCCACCAGCTCCAGGAGGCCGACCTCGTCTTCGCCGTCGATGCCCCAGCCCCAGCGGAGGCCGCGCGAGGCCTTCTTCCCCTTGGGTCGGTTCACCGGCTCTGCCAAGGTAGATATGCATTCCAGCAGGTTCCCGTCCTCCTCGGCCTTCCTCAGGACCATGGCGTCCACCTCGAGGCCGGCCTCCTCCACCTTCACGCGGGGCCCGGACGTGTCCTTGGACATGACGGATAAGATCTGGTGAAGGGGATCTTTTTTGTCTTTCTTGTCGGTCCAGCCCAGCGACTCCATCACCGAAGCGATTTTCAACATCTCCTCCCGGGCGGAAGGGTCGGAGGGGTCGGTGTACGCCACGATGGCCACGAACTCAGGATTGTCCACCCCCTCGTTTTCTTCGTCCCAATTCTCCTGCGACTCGCTCCCGGAAGCGTCACTGTCTATCGGCTCCTCCTCCTCCGAATCCCTCACAGCCAGTAGGGCCACTAAGTCGGGGACGCCTCTCCGGTTTTCTTTGGTGTTGGAGCAAGTGGATTCGGCCTCAGGGGGCTCTTTCTCCTTCTCCTTCTCCTTCTCCCTCTTCTTGGTTTTGTCACTCACGGTGACCAGGGCCAAAAACTCGCGGGGACGGTCGTCCTCCGCGTCCTCGGGGAAGGCCCACTTGCTGTTGAGCTCCTTGGCCGCGGCCTGGAGCGTCGTATACAGCGCCCTGGGATCCTGGTCCCCGCCCAGGTCCTCCGTCTGGATCTCTTCGATCACAATGCCCAGGCTCTCGTCCGAGGAGTCCTCCGATCCACTCCTGGCCGGCCGCCCTCCCCGGCCCCTCTTCTTGCCCTTCTGGGTCAACCTTTTGCCTCTGTTTCTGCCACCCCGACGGCCCCTCCGAGAATTTCTAGCTGCGCCACCGGGAGCCCCAGCCTTCCTGGCCTCCTCCCCCGATCCCTGGGCCTGGGTCTCCGCAGGGGGAGGGGCGGCCGTGTCCCCGGACGCCTCGGTGGGCCTCTCATCCAGCAGCAGCCGTTTCATCTGCGTCAGAACTCTTGCGTCCTGCGCAACGTCCTTCCACAGAACCCTCCAGACCCCTTCCTTGCCCGGTATCTCCCTGGGGACCGCAGCGAGATCGATGTCCTCCGCAAACTCCACCAGGGTGGCCTTGGTCCCCTGGTTCCCCAGGGCGCTCACGTTCCTCAGCTGGAAGCTGCCTAAAGGCAGGAGGGTCGGCCGCAGGGTGGCCTCGATGTCGGCCTCCTGCAGGCCCTCCGGGATGCCGGTGACCAGCAGGGCCCTGCGCACGTCCACCTCCAGCCCTCTGCACCACTCTTGCAAAAGGCTCGCGGCCATGGTCTGCCCGGGCGACGCTGATCTCGGGGCAGGAGGGGTTTGAGGCAGGGCCGGGCTATGGCGCACTGTGCCAACACCGCTCTGGAAGGCCACCCTCGGGGCTTAGAGCCCAGGCTCAGGTGGAGCTGGCGAGGATCGCGGCTCCTGCTACCTGCTGGCCGGCTGGAAGTGGCGGTCTTCCCCCAGACCCCTCCCCAGGGCAGTCCGAGGATCCGCAGTGGGGGCTTACGTGTCTGCTCTCCCGGCAGGCCCAACTGCTCCCTCCCTTCGTCCCTGACACAGTCCTGAAAGACTTGACCCCGCGGCCAGGTGCTGGAGGGCGGCGCCCAGAGCACCTGGTGGGCGTGGGGCTGGCTCGCCGGGCTCTGGCGCAGAGTCTGGGTGCGCAAGCTCTTCCAGACTCCGCAGGGCAGCCGCGACACCGAGGCTCGGGCCTGCGCCTGCGCAGACGGAACTCCCCCTCCCGCGGCGCTGCTGGACCCTGTCTCTATGGCAACACGACTGGCTGGAGCTGAAGTCCGAGTGACAGATCCGACAAGCGGTTTTTATTTTTGTTTTTTGTTTTTTGGTGGTGGTGTTACTGGGGATTGAACCCAGGGGCATTCTGCCGCTGAGCTGTACCTCCAGCCCTTTTAATTTTTGTTTTGAAATACGGTCTTACTAAGTTGCTGAGAGTATCTCTTTGTTGCGTAGGCTGGCCTTGAACCTCTGATCCTCCTGTCTCAGCACCCCAAATACTGGGATTATAGAGGTGCACCACCACATCCAGCTTGAATCAACAGCTCTAAAAGGGCAGGATGGAAGGAGGACACCGGGGTGGGGTGGGGGGCTGGAAGTACCATCTTCACTGATCAGCGAAAAACAAGATCGGAGGTGGGCATGGTGGCCCATGCTTGTAATCCCAGTACTTGGGAGGCTGAGACAGGAGGATCAAAGGTTCGCGGCCAGCCTCAGCTACATAGTGAGGCCCTCTGCAACTTAGTGAAACCTGTTTCAAAATAAAGAATTAAAAAATAGGGTGGGGGGTATAGCTCAGAGGTAGAATGCCCCTGGGTTCAATCCCCAGTACCGCAGAAAGAGAAAGAAAGAAAGAAAAAAAGAAAGAAAGAAAACAAGGCCCAATTCTCATGAGACCAGATGTGTCTGGAGGAGGTCCGATCTCTTTCAGGAATTTAATTCTGCTTACCAGGGGACAGGTGGCAGAACTCTGATTTTAGACCTAAATCAAAAGCACTGGCCTGGCCCAGTGTGACCCTAACCTGAATCCCGGAGTCTCGGCATCTGGTAGGGGCACCGCAACTCCCTAGGAGCAGCAACAGGAATTCTACAGGAATTCAGGACCCTGCACAGGAATGTCAGTCATGGCTTCTCCAAATGTGCATTTGCCTCACAGACCTTCACAGCCCACTGAGCTGTTAGATTTATACCATATCTCTACTGTCCAGAGCTTCCCAAGGCCTTAGTTTGCCAGTGTAATGGCAACAACCATTGTCCTTACCTTTAAGGATTCTCATGAGATTAAAGGGGATAATCCACCAGGTGCCATGGCCCACACCTGTAATCATAGTACTTAGGAGGCTGAGACAGGGGGATGTCAGGTTTAAAGCCAGGTCAGCAACTTAGAGAGGCTTTCAGCAACTTAGGGAGACCCCATTACAAAATATAGCCAGGCCTGGTGGTGCACGCTTGTAATCCCAGTATTTGGGAGGCTGAGACTGGAGGATCCGGGTTCGCAGCCAGCCTCAGCTACTTAGTGAGGCACTCCGCAACTTAGTGAGACCTCGTTTCAAAATAAAGAATAAAGAAATAGGGCTGGGGCTGTAGCTCAGCGGTAGAATAGCCTCTGAGTTCCATCCCCAGTACTGAAAAAAAAATTTACAAAATAAAAAGAGCTGGGGGTGTAGTTCAGAGGTAGAGTGCACCTGGGTTCAATCCGCAGTACCAAAAATCAAACAACAACAACAAAAGAAAAAAAAACACAAGGGAATAATTTGTGAGGGCACATGGAAAAGGCTGGCCCATAGTTGATGGGAGGCTGAGACAGAAGAATCACAGGTTCCAGGACAGCCTCAGCAATTTAGTGAAACTCCAATTAAAAATAAAATAAAATAAAAAGGGCTCTGTGTTCAATCTCCAGTACCACACACACACACACACACACACACACACACACACACACACACAATCCGGGCCCCCAATCAGGTTTCTTGCTTGCTGCTTTGATTTTACAGAGCTGATGAAGGGTTACCATGGCAACTGGGCCATGAACAAACCATTTATATGTTCCTCTTATTTTTTTTTCGTGTGTGTGTGTGTGTGTGTGTGTGTGTGCTGGAAGTTGAACCCAGGGGTGTACTACCTTGAAACCTTCATCCCCCAGCACTCCCCTACTTTTTTTTATTTTGAAACAGGGTCTCACTAGGTTGCTGAGTCTCACTACTTTGCTGAGGCTGCCCTCGGACCTTTGGTCTGCCTGTCTCAGCCTCCCAAGTACTGGAATTACAAGGGTGTACCACCATGCTGGGCTTTTCACTTCTTTTCCCCTTCCTTTTACCTTTCTGATCCTGATATGCCAGGCCAGCCCCAAATGCATAATGGCAAATCTCCTAGTGGCTACCATCAATTAAAATCAGCTGGGCATGGTGGTGCACACTTGTAATCCCAGTACTTGGGAGGCTGAAATAGGAGGATTGCAGGTTCACGGCCAGCCTCAGCTACTTAGTGAAGCCCTGTTTCAAAATAAAGAATAAAAAATAGGGTTGGGAGTGTAGCTCGGAGGTAGAATGCCTCTGGGTTCAATTCCCAGTACCACAAAAAAAATTTTTTTTAAAGGGCAGCCTGGTGTGGTGCTGCACACTTGTAATCCCAGTACTTGGGAGACTGAAAGAGAAGGATCAAAGGTTTGAAGCCAACCTCAGCACTTTAGTGAGGCTACCAGCAACTTAGACCCTGTTTCTAAATAATAAAATAAAAAGGGCCGGAGATGTAGCTCAAAAGTAGAATGCCCAGCTAGTCGTGGTGGCACACACTTGTAATCTCAGTACTTGGGAGCTGAGACAGGTTCGAGGACAGCCTCAGCAACTGGTAAGACTCATCAACCTAGTGAGAAATAAAATCAAATATAAAATAAGATTGGACTTGGGGTGTAGCTCGAAGGTAGAATGCCTCTGGGTTCAATCCTCAGTACCAAAAAACAAACAAACAAAAAAGTAGAATGCCCCGGGTTCAATCCCCAGGACCACAATTAAATAAATAAAATAAGTAAGTAAGTAAATAAATAGATAAATAATAAAAAGGGCTAGGAGTATAGCTCAGAGGTAGAATGGCCAGGGATTCAATCTCCAGTACCAATAACAACAGCAACAAAAATAGATTTCAAGCCAGGCATGGCGGCCCACATTTGTAATTCCAGTACTTGAGAGGCTGAGACTGGAGGATCCTGATTCTCCGCCAGCCTCAGCTACTTAGTGAGGCCCGCTGCAACTTAGACCCTGTTTCAAAAATAAAGAATAGAATGCCCCTGGGTTCAATCCCCCCGTACCACAAAAAAAAAAAAAAAAAAAAAAAAAAAAGATTTCATTTACCCTGAAATGTACAAGGTGTTGACATATGCCCACATCAGCATACAAAACAATCAACTAGCTGGGCGTGGTGGCGCACGCTTGTAATCCCAGCATTTGGGAGGCTGAGACCGGAGGATCTGGGTTTTCGGCCAGCCTCAGCTACCTAGTGAGGCACTCTGCAATTTAGTGAGACCCTGTTTCAAAATAAAAAATAAGGCTGAGGGTATAGCTCAGAGGTAGAATGCCCCTGAGTTCAATCCCCAGTACCGCAAAAAAAAAAAAAAAAAAAAAAAAAAAAAAAAAAAAAAAAAAAAAAAAAAAAAACAATCAACTAGCTATTGTACATTTTCTTTTTCATAATTGGTCCCTTGGGAGCATCCGCATTTCAAGGGCCCAGCAGCCAGACACAGCCACTGGGAATTTATTCTGAGGAATTCATTAGGGATGTGCACGTGAACTTGTTCAACTTGAGTGATATTTATAACCTGGCACGATCTAAAAACACAACAAGCAGAGGGAACCAGGAAGCAGGCATTTGTCCATGTCTAGGGAGGGTGACCACAGTAAAGTTCTTGTGAAAGTGAAGATTCACATACCACATAATTTGTTCACTTAAAGTGCACAGTACAAGCTGGGCAAGGTGGTGCACACCTATAATCCCAGTACTTGGGCGGCTGAGACAGGAGGATCACCAGTTCAAGGCCAGCCTCAGCAACTTAGTGAGACCCTCAGCAATTTAGCAAGACCCTGTTTCTTTTTTCTTTTCTTTTTCTTTTTTTTTTTTTTTTTTTTTTCGGTACTGGGGATTGAACTCAAGGGCATTCTACCTCCGAGCTACACCCCCAGCCCTATTTTTTATTCTTTATTTTGAAACTGGGTCTCACTAAGTTGTGGAGTGCTTCACTAGGTAGCTGAGGCTGGCCGCGAACCCGGATCCTCCGGTCTCAGCCTCCCGAATGCTGGGATTACAAGCGTGCGCCACCACGCCCGGCTTATTCTTTATTTTGAAACAGGGTCTCACCAAGATGCGGAATGCCTCACTAGGTAGCTGAGGCTGGCCGAAAACCCAGATCCTCTGGTCTCAGCCAGGCTACAAGACCCTGTTTCAAAACAAAAAAATAAAAAGAGTTGGGGATGTATCTTGGTGGTAGAACCCTCCTGGGTTCTCTCCCCAATACCGTAAAAAGTACATAAATAAATAAAAATAAAAGTGGTTTGTAGCTGGGCATGGTGGCACACGCTTGTAATCCCAGAATTTGGGAGACTGAGACCGGAGCATCTGGATTCAAGGCCAGCCTCAGCTACCTAGTGAGGCACCCTGCAACTTAGTGAGACCCTGTTTCAAAATAAAGAGTAAAAAAAAAAAAAAAAATAGGGTTGGGGGTATAGCTTGGAGGTAGAATGCCCCTGAGTTCAATTCCCAGTACCGAAAAAAAAAAAAAGTGGTTTGTATCATTACTGACTGTGCCAGCTTTTATGCTCAGCCCCTCAGCCTAGAATATTCCATCCAGCTTCTTTTCCTACTTCTCTTAAATCCACATTTATTGATGAAAAGCTGATGTAAGCCAGGCATGGTGGCGCACACCTGTAATCCCAGTATTTGTGAGGCTGAGATAGGAGGATCGCAGATTCCTACAAGCAGAAGACTAGATAGGGACCAGCCAGGCAGGGCCATCTGGAGCCCCCAAATGTCCTGGCTAGCCCCTGATCCTCTCCTAGACAGAGAAGGGACCTGTCACCGATCTAGCTGCTGCCTCGAAGGTTCCTATGGAAACAGTTGAAAGAAAAGGTCGCATAAAATGTTTCGCAAAATTCTTTTCTCCTGTGTTTATGGTGGAGTGGGGCGGGGAAAGGAGCCACCCAGGTATGGTGACTGTGACCCCAGTACTTGGGAGACTGAGACAGGAAGATCACAGGTTTGAGGCCAGCCTCAGCAACTTAGCAAGACCCCGTTTCAAAATAAAATAATAAAAAGGTCTGAGTATGTAGTTTGGAGGCAAAATACATATTTTGCCATATTTTATACTGGGATCATCCCTAGTATAAAAAAATTTTTTTTGAATCTGCTTTACTGGTAATAGCACTATCAGAGCAGGGCTTCTCAAAGTATGGCCCAAGAAACCCTAGGGGGACCCATGTCCATTTCAGGGAGCCATTATTTGCCTTTTTTATTTTTTGCTGTACTGGGGATTTAACTCAGGGGCATTCTACCTCCAAGCTATACCCCCAGCCCTATTTTTTATTCTTTATTTTGAAACCGGGTCTCACTAAGTTGCGGAGTGCCTCACTAGGTAGCTGAGGCTGGCCTCGAACCCGAATCCTCCGGTGTCAGCCTCCCGAATGCTGGGATTACAAGTGTGCACCACCACACCTGGCTCATTATTTGCCTTTTGATTGTCATTCTCTTATCAGCCTTCAGTGGAATTTTCCAGAGCCTACATAATGTTTGATATTGAAACTGAATGAAGAAGTAGGTACCAGGATTGTTGAGTCAGACATGAAAGACATTTGCAAAAACATCAAAATAGAACAATACCATTCTCCTTATGAATATAGTTTTGTCTTGAAAAATATATCTATTTAAGCCTGGCATGGAGGTGCATGCCTGTAATCCCAGCACTTGGGAGGCTGAGACAGGAGGATCGCAGGTTCACAGCCAGCCTCAGCTACCTAGTGAGGCACTCTGCAATTTAGTGAGACCCTGTTTCAAAATAAAGAATAAAAAATAGGACTGGGTGTGTAGCTTGGAGGTAGAATGCCCCTGGATTCCATCCCCAGTACCACATGAAAGAAAGAAAGAGAGAAAGGAAGGGAGAAAGAAAGAAGAAAAATGTATCTAGTCCAACACAAAATTGTACCACCTTTACAGAACATTCACAGATGAACAGAAAGTACATTTGAGCACAAAAATTTACAAATAGCTAAAGGGAATCTCTACGTCGTATTTTATTTTTGCAAAACATATCTTGTACTAGTTAAATATCTTCAAGTGCCCTTCCTTTATGCATGTTTAATAATTCCAGAGACCCTGAGACCAAAGAGTTGGGGAGCCACCATACTAGAGAATACAACTCAATGCTCCCTGGCCCCCAAATAGGAGAAAGATTGGGGTTGGAAGGTTTTCTCCCTGAGGTTAGAACTGAGCCCTGAGAGTTGGGTGTGCTGCAGCTGGGCCTCCAGGGGCTCTTTCTGCCCCTCTTTTCAGCTCTGCAAGCATCGTTGCCAGGGAAACCAGATCGGCACATCCGCAGTGCAACAGCAGTTTAACTCTCCTGTGCCTGGATGGCGGAGAAGCAAAGGCCTTCTTGGACGCTGTGTTTACCCAAGGAGCTGTTGCCTCTGCCTGGCTCCTGTCTTTCAATTGCCCTCATTTGTTTGTTTTGTTTTGTATTTTTTTGGTACTGGGAACCCAGGAGCATTCTGCCTCTGAGCTACATCCCCAGCCCTTTTAAATTTTTATTTATTTATTTATTTATTTATTTATTTATTTATTTATTTATTTATTTATTTCAGTACTGGGAATTGAACCCAGGGACATTCTACCACCGAGCTACACCCCTAGTCCTGTTTTTTATTCTTTATTTTATTTTTTATTTATATATTTATTTTTGTGGTACTGGGGGTTGAACTCAGGGGCATCCTACCTCCGAGCTATATCCCAGCCCTATTTTTCTATTCTTTATTTTGAAACAGAGTCTCACTAAGTTGCGGAGTGCCTCACTAGGTAGCTGAGGCTGGCCTTGAATCCAGATGCTCCAGTCTCAGCCTCCCAAATGCTGGGATTACAAGCTTGGGCCACCACGCCTGGCTATTCTTTATTTTGAAACAGAGTCTCACTAAGTTGTGCAGTGCCTCACTAAGTAGCTGCGGCTGACTGCGAACCTGCCATCCTCCTGTCTCAGACTCCCAAGTACTGGGATTACAAGTGTGTGCCACCATGCCTGGCTTATTTTTAATTTTGAAACAGAGTCTCCCTAAGTTCCTGAGACTAGTCTCAAACCTGTGATCCTCCTATCTCAGCCTCCCAAGTACTGGCATTGCTGGTGTGCACATCACACCCAACTTATTTATTTCTCTTTCTCTTTCTCCTCCTCCTCTCCTCCTCCTCCTCACACATGCTAGGCAAGCACTGTGCTTCTGAACTATCACCCCTAGCCCTGAACACACCTTGACTCCATCGGTATGAAGTTATGGAACTGGCCAAACTAAAACCAATGGAGCTGTGCTTGTGTTGGGGCGAGGGGTTGGAAAGGAGCATGAGGGAAGTTTCTGAGACCATGGGTTGTTCTGTATCCCGCAAGCCTTTGGTTTTCACAAGGTATGTATTTGTTCAAACTCAATGAATTGAGCCAACCATGAGTCCCAGGACAGCAGGGCCCGAGATATTCTGGTTGTCATCCTGGCTAGGTCCCCAGGAGCAGATCTTGGGAAATGCATGTGAAAGAAGAGGCGGATGGAGCCGGGCGTGGTGGCGCACGCTTGTAATCCCAGCATTCGGGAGGCTGAGACCAGAGGATCCGGGTTCGCGGCCAGCCTCAGCTACCTAGTGAGGCACTCGCAACTTAGTGAGACCCTGTTTCAAAATAAAGAATAAAAATAGGGCTGGGGGTGTAGCTCGGAGGTAGAATGCCCTGAGTTCAATTCCCAGTACCGCAAAAAAAAAAAAAAAAAGAAGAGGCGGATGGAATCTTGCATGATTTAAAACTCGGTTCTCTTTCTTCCCGGAACTTCTCCTACGACCACCAGAGGGCGCTCAGACACAGCAAATTCTGAACAGCGCTTTGGTTGGTTTGTACAAACAGGAATTAAGACAATCTACAAGCCGGTTGTGGTGGCGCAGGCTTGTAATCCTAGTACTTGGAAGGCTGAAACAGGAGGATCGCATGTTTGAGGACAGTCTCAGCAATTTAATGAGACCCTCAGCAACTTAGCAAGATGCTGTTTCAAAATAAGGCCTAGCCGGGCGTGGTGGTGCATGCTTGTAATCCCAGCATTTGGGAGACTGAGACTGGAGGATCCTGGTTCGTGGCCAGCCTCAGCTATCTAGTGAGGCACTCTGCAACTTAGTGAGACCCTGATTCAAAATAAAGAATAAAAAGTAGGGCTGGGGGCATATCTTGGAGGTAGAATGCCCCT
Organism: Graphiurus murinus; assembly: GCA_004027655.1. Classification (NCBI taxonomy): domain Eukaryota; kingdom Metazoa; phylum Chordata; class Mammalia; order Rodentia; family Gliridae; genus Graphiurus; species Graphiurus murinus. The sequence goes on from PVLC010010952.1 coordinate 39,173, forward strand.
GAGTTCAATCCCCAGTACCAAAAAAATAAAATAAAATAAAAAGGCCTGAGCTGGGTGTGGTGGCGAACGATTGTAATCCCAGTACTTGGGAGGCTGAGACTGGGGGATCTGGGTTCGAGGCCAGCCTCTGCTACTTAGGCCCTCCGCAACTTGGTGAGACCCTGTTTCAAAATAAAATAAAAATAGGCCGGGTGTTGTGGTGCACGCATGTAATCCCAGCATTTGGGAGAATGAAACCGGAGGATCCGGGTTCACGGCCAGCCTCAGCTACCTAGTGAGGCATTCCACAACTTAGTGAGACCCTGTTTCAAAATAAAGAATAAAAAATAGGGCTGGGGGTATAGCTCGGAGGTAGAATGCCCCTAAGTTCAATCCCCAGTACCACAAAAATAAATAAATTAAAATAAAATAAAAATAGGACTGGGGTATAGCTCAGAAGTAGAATGCCTCTGAGTTCAATCCCCAGTACCAAAAAAAAGCCTGAGAGTGTAGCTTGAATCCCCAGCCAGTAACACACACACACACACACACACACACACTCACACACACACACCACACACACACACACACACACACACACACACACCCCTGATTTTGCTTCTTATATTTTGCCCAGATGGAAAGAGAGGGGGGTGAACATCTTACCCAGGGCTCATTTCAGGGCCTGGGGTCCAGCTCATTGCCAGCATCCCCAGGTTCCCTCATGGAGCAGAGAGGAGGGTCTGGGCATTAGGAAGGTAGCTCTAGAGGCATCAGTGGGCTCAGCCCCAAAGCATACCCAGACCACCCTTGGGGTGCTGGCAGGCAGTTATGGAGACATCAATAAACAACACCTGGCTGGGTGTGGTGGTGCACACCTATAATCCCAGTACTTGGGAGGTGAGAAAGGAGGATTGCAGGTTCAAAGACAGCCTCAGCAAGTAGTGAGACTCTCATCAACCTAGCAAAACCCTGTTTCAAAATAAAAATAAAATAGGGCTGGGGGTGTAGATTGGAGGTAGAATGTCCCTGGGTTCAATCCCTAGTACCACAAAATAAATAAATAAATTGCCGGGCTTAGTTGCACATGCTTGTAATCCCAGTACTTGGGAGGTGAGACAGAAGAATCACAGGTTCACAGCCAGCCTTAGCAACTTGTGAGGCTCTCCACAACTAGTGAGATCCTGTCTCAAAATAAAGAATAAAATAGGGCTGGGGGTGCAGCTCAGAGGTAGAATGCCCCTGGGTTCAATTCCCAGTACCACAAAAATAATAAGATAATAACAACAACAAAAGGCTGGGGGTGTAGCTCGGAAGTAGAATGCCCCTGGGTTCAATCACCAGTACCATAAATAAATAAATAAATAAATAAATAAGGCCAGGGAGGGGGTTGTAATTCAGAGGTAGAAACATCCCTGGGTTAGATCCCCGTACCAGGGGAAAAACAAACTACAGTTTACAGGTGTCTCAGGCTCCTCCAAAGCCCCAAACCCCACCCACTGGGCCATCCTCACCCTCTGAGGACCCCACGACTGAGGCCCACACCAGGGTGGTGTGGCAGTGGCTGCCCAGGCATCTAGAGGCCCTGGACAGCAGCTGAGTCCTGCCTGACCCCCAGGCCACCTGCCCTGGAACCCTCCACCCACTGCCCTGTCAAACTCACCTTGACCTGGAGCCTGTGCCTGGGAGAGAGACTTGGACCCTCAAAATGAGACCAACCCCATTTTCTGGAGAGGCTGCTCCCCTGATGAACTCCAGTCTGTGTGAGGCCCATCTCCCTGAGTCACGAAAGAGCTCAGGACAAGGTGGCACGCGCTTCTAATCCCAGTACTTGGGAGGCTGAGACAGAAGGATCAAACTTTGAGGCCAGCCTTAGCAACTTAGTGAGACCCTCAATAACTGAGACCCTGTTCCAAAATAAAAAATTAAAAAGGGCTGGGAGTGTAATTCAGAGGTAGAATGCCCCTGGGCTTAATCCCTAGAACCAAAAAAAAAAGAAAGAGGGAGGGATAAAAAGAAAAGAAGATGAAAAAAGAGAGCTCAAGAGTCAAACCAAAGCATATTCTCATTTTCAATGGGCTTCTTAAACCAACACCTGAAAACAGTTGCCATGGAAACAGTGGCAGCAGATGGAGAGGGAGAGACTGTCAGTGCAGAGAAGTCCTCAGGAGAAGGGGCGGGAGGAGCTGACACCTGGCTGGGCACACAGAGCATCTCCTGTCCTGTGGGTCCCGGCGGCCCTGGAAGAGACCCGCTCTGCGGGCCTCCAAGCATGGCCAGCTGCATCCCCAGAAAGCAGATACTAAGTCCCTGTGGATCCTCCAGCCCAGCGCACATCACCTGCCCGCCCTGGGGAGGGGTCTGGGGGAAGACTGCCGCTTCCAGCCGGCCAGCAGGGAGCAGGAGCCGTGATCCTCTCCAGCTCCACCTGAGCCTGGGCTCCAAGCCCCAAGGGTGGCCTTCCAGAGCCGTGTTAGCACAGCGCACCATAGCCCGGCCCTGCCTCAAACCCCTCCTGCCCCGAGATCAGCCTCCAGGCAGCGGCGACCCTCCTGCCCCTAGGCTGATTCCAGCTGCGGGACGTGAGCGGGCAGGGACTGGACCACACACCCCACAGCGGTACTTCCGGAAGTGCACCCCAAAATGCAGAGAACCTAGAGCCTGCGGAAACTGGCTCACAGCAGTGCTTCAGACACCGAAGGCCACGGAGGATGAGAGCCTTCTGGAATACATTTCTACCTTGGTTGAGCCAGAGACCCGACCCCAGAGGAAGGACGCTCCCCAGACCCTCCTCAAAAAAAGAAGTCACCCACCCTGCTTTCTTGGTACTCTTTGTTAGAAGCCTCTAGTCCAGCCCACATTCGAGAGCAGAAGAATTAAGCTCTGCCTGTGAAGGGGAAGAATTTCAGTACATCTCTAAAAGGAAGGACTGTAAAGTGGGGCATGGCGGTGGACCTCTATAATCCCAATACTTGGGCGGCTAAAACAGGAGAATCACAGTGTTTTTTTGTTGTTGGTTGTTTTTTTTTTTTTTTTTTTTTTCTTTTTGCGGTACTGGGGATGGAATTTGGGGGCATTCTACCTCCGAGCTACAGCCCCAGCCCTATTTTTGATCCTTTATTTTGAAACAGGGTCTCACTAAGTTGTGGAGGGCCTCACTAAGCAGCTGAGGCTGGCCTTGAACCCGGATCCTCCAGTCTCAGCCTTCGAAATGCTGGGATTACAAGCGTGCGCCACCACACCGGGGCTGGAGAATGACAGGTTTGAGGCCAACTGCAACAATTTAGCAAGATCCTGTTTCAACATAAAAAGGGTTAGAGGTATAGCTCAGAGGTAGACAGCCCCAGCTCTATTTTATTTTATTATTTATTTATTTATTTATTTATTTATTTATTTATTTATTTATTTATTTATTTATTTTGTGGTACTGGGGATGGAACCCAGGGGCATTCTCCTCCAAGCTACACCTCAGCCCTATTTGTATTCTTTATTTTGAAGTAGGGCCTCACTAGAGTGCCTCACTAGGTAGCTGAGGCTGGCTGTGAACCCGAATCCTCTGGTCTCCACCTCCCAAATGCTGGGATTACAAGCGTGCACCACCATGCCTGGCTATTTTTTTATTTTGAAACAGGGCCTCCCTAAATTGCTGAAACTGAAGGCAAACCTGCGACCCTCCTGTCTCAGCCTCCCAAGTACTGGAATTACAGTATGCCACCACGCCCAGCCAAACCATTTTTATTTTTTATGTTGAAACAGGGTCTCAGCCGGGCGTGGTGGTGCATGCTTGTAATCCCAGTACTTGGGAGGCTGAGACCAGAGAATCCGGGTTTGCGGCCAGCCTCAGCTACTTAGTGAGGCACTCCCCAATTTAGTGAGACCCTGTTTCAAAATAAAGAATAAAAAATTGGGCTGGGGGTGTAGCTCGAAGGTAAAATGCCTCTGGGTTCAATCCCCAGCACACACACACACACACACACACACACACACACACACACCCGCAAAAAAAAAGAAACAAGGTCTCATTACATGCTGAGGCTGTCCTCAGACTTGGCATTTTCCTGTTGCAGCCTCCCAAATACTGGGATTATAGGCATGTGCCTCTGCACCCAACTCTTTCAAATCTCTTTTAATCTATGGATTCTCCATTTCTTCTGTTCCCTGGGAATTATCTTGATTAGGTAAACTTCCATTGAGTCCTTCTCTATTTTTGCTAATAAAATGGAACTCTTTAGGTCTGGTTTTTGTCTGAAATGCCAAATAATGAAATTTGAGAGCCAACTCTATTTATTTATTTATTTATTTGGTACTGAGAATTGAACCCAAGGGCATTCTGCCTCTGAGCTACACCCCCAGCCCAATTTTGTTTTTATTTTGAAACAGGGTCTCGATACATTGACGAGAGTCTCACTAGTTCCTGAAGCTGTCCTCAAACCTGCAATCCTCCTAAATCAGTGTCCCAGTACTAGGATAACAGGCAGGAGCCACCACGCCTGGCTCCTATTTTATTTAGAAACAGGATCTCAGAGCCCGGCGTGGTGGCACACGCTTGTAATTCCAGCATTTGGGAGACGGAGACCGGAGGATCTGGGTTCACAGCCAGCCTCAGCTACCTAGTGAGGCACTCCGCAACTTAGTGAGACTCAATTTCAAAATAAAGAATAAAAAATAGGGCTGGGGGTGTAGCTTGGAGGTAGAATGCCCCTGGGTTCAATCCCCAGTACCCCAAAACAAAAAACAAACAAACAAACAAACAAAAAAACCCAAAAACACAGGATCTCACTAAATTGCTGAGGTCATTGCTAAATTGCTGAGGCTGGCCTCAAACCTGTGATTCAAGCTGGGTGTGGTGGTGCACGCTTGTAATCCCAGTATGTGGGAGGCTGAGACTGGAGGATCGCAGGTTCACGGCCAGCCTCAACTACTTCTTGAGGCCCTCTGCAACTTAGTGAGACCCTGTTTCAAAATAAAGAATAAAAAATAGAGCTGGGGTTGTAGCCAGTACCAAATAAATAAATAAGTAAATTAATAAATGGCTGTCTCTGAGCAAGGCATGATAGTATACATCTATAATCCCAGTACTTGAAAACATAGGTTTTTGTTTTTGTTTTTGTTTCAGTACTAGGGATTGAACCCAGGGACATTCTACCTCCGAGCTATACTCCAACTCTAATTTTTATTCTTTATTTTGAAATATCAGGGTCTCACTAAGTTGCGGAGGGCTCACTAAGAAGCTGAGACTGGCTTCGAATCCAGATCCTCCAGTCTCAGCCTCCCAAGTACTAAAAACCAACATTCTTAACAAAGGGCTGGGAGTATAGCTTGGAGGTAGAACATCCTTGAGTTAAATCCCCAGTACCACACACACACACACACACACACACACACACACACACACAATGATAATAATAATAATAATAGTAATAAATTTTCAAAATAAAGTGTCACATCGAGTACATTCTCCCAAACACCCATCTTGTTCTGTGCAGCCTGGAGGCTCTGCTGAATTTTCTAGTTACCAACCTGGTTTGTTTTCTGTTCATGTAAAACTGTGTTTTAAAGAACCCAAAGGATTCTAAGATTCTCTTAGAAATTGTTGCAATATCTGAACAAAGAGAACCTCTCAAAGAGCCTGAATTCTGATTGGTGGTCTTCCTTGATTATTTGTTGCCATGGTGACAATGAGGCTAAACAGCATCTTTGTGTGTGGTGCTGGGGATGAACTCAAGGGCATTCTACTTCTGAGCTACACCTCCAGACCTTTTTATTTTTTATTTTGAAGCAGAGTTCCACTAAGTTGCTGAGGCTGGCCTCCAACCTGTGATCTTCCTGCCTTAGCCTCTCAACTATTGGGATCATAGGTGTGTGATGCTACCATGCCCAGTTCTTGTGTGTGTGTGTGTGTGTGTGTGTGTGTGTGCGTGTGTGTGGTACTAGGGATTGAAACCAGGGACATTTCTACCTCTGAGCTACCCAGCCCTGTTTTATTTATTTATCTATTTATTTATTTTGCCGTACTGGGGATTGAACTCAGGGGCATTCTACCTCTGAGCTACACCCCCAGCCCTATTTTTTTATTCTTTATTTTGAAACCGGGTCTCATTAAGTTTCGGAATGCCTCACTAGGTAGCTGAGGCTGGCCTCAAACCCGTATCCTCCGGCCTCAGCCTCCCAAATGCTGGGATTACAAGTGTGTACCACTACACCCTGCTCCTGTTTTATTTTTATTTTGAATCATGATCTTGCTAGGTTGATGAGAGTCTCACTACTTGCTGAGGCTATCCTTGAACCTGTGATCCTCCTATCTCAGCTTCCCAAGTACTGGGATTACAGGCATGCACCACCACATCAGGCTAACCCAAGGACATTCTACTCTGAGATACACCCCTAGCCCTTGATATTTTTTTATTTTGAAGTAGGTTCTCATTAAGTTGCAGATGGCCTAAATTGTTGAGGCTGGCTTCGAACATGCGATCCTTCTGTTTCAGCCTCCCAAGTACTGGGATTAAAAACCTGTGCCATCACCCTGGGTTTATTCTTTATTTTGAAACAGGGCCTCACTAGATTGCCTAAAGTCTCTCTAAGTTGCCGAAGCTGGCTTTGAACCTGTGATCTTCAGGTTCAGCCTCCCAACTACTGGGATTACAAGCGTGTGTCACCTAGCCGGGCATGGTGGCTCACACTTGTAATCCCAGCATTTGGGAGGCTGAAACTGGAGGATCTGAGTTCACGGCCAACCTCAGCTACCTAATGAGGCACTCTGCAACTTAGTGAGACCCTGTTTCAAAATAAAGAATAAAAAATAGGGCTGGGAGTATAGCTCGGAGGTAGAATGCCCCTGAGTTCAATTCCCAGTACCGCAAAACAAAACAAAACAAAACAAAACAAAAAACAAGCGTGTGCCACCATACACAGCTAGATTTATCTTTTAACAAAGAACTTGAGAGAGTCTGGTTTCATCTAAATTAACAAAAGCGTGGAATTGGCTGCTGTCCTGAGGGCATTATTATTAAACCCAGCGCGCCATCTGGTGGTCAACAAGAGAACAGTATGACCGTAAGTACTGTAAAAAACGACCACCCCTTCCTGTCGCTCAGTTTGCGGATACTCTGTTACCACAGCTCTAGCCAACTAATACAACGGGCTTATTTCTGGTGGTCATAGACTGACCGGGACAGAGCACTTGAATGCTTAGACCAGTAGAATATGACATAAGTGATTACATGCTAGTCCTGGACCTAGCTTGTTTTTGTACTGGGGATTGAACCCAGGAATATTTTATCTCTGAGCTAAATTGCTGAAGCTGGCCTCAAACTGTCCTGTCTCAGCCATCCAAGTACTGGGATTACAGGTGTGCACCACCTCACCCGGCTGGACCTAGCTTTTAAGAGGATCAGCAGCTTCCATCTTTATCTCTTAGAGTCCTGAGCCACCATGCAAAAATTGCAGTTTCCCTGCAGAGCTCGAAATGCAGCAGCCACCAAGGAAGTGAATCTTTAGCCCCTGCCCCACGCTTTCCAAATTCCTAACCCACCAAGTCCTGAACAAACAGGAAGAAAAATTATTATCGTGCCCATTTTATTGTGTCACTCTATGATGGTATTTGAGGATCCAGAGAGCTGAATCTGCAAAAAGCAGGGAAAAGGACTTAATGCACGTGTGTGTGTGTGTGTGTGTGTGTGTGTGTGTGTGTGTGTGTGTGTTACTGGGGGTTGAACTCAGGGGCATTCTGCCACTGAGATATACTCCTAGCCCTTTTAATTTTTTATTTTGGAATAGGGTCTCACTAAGTTACCATGTACTGGCCTCGAACCTGCCATCCTTCTGTCTCAGCCTCTCAAGTACTGGGATTTCAGGCATGCATCACCATGCTCAACTCTTTGTTTTTTAATCAATAATAAACCGCACACGCAAAGAATGGTCCCACCCCATGGCAGACCCAATAATGAGTTCCAGATATCTCTGCCTAATCCTCAGAGTGTATGCATTATGACAGGTAAAGAAGAGCTGAGGTTGCAGATTAAATTAAGGCTGCAGAATCAATGGACTTTGAAATAAAGAGATTATCCTGGATTATCCAGGTGGTGAAATAGAATCCTAATGGCCCTTGAAAGTGGAAGAAGGACTAGGCAGAGAGCACCAGAGAGATGGTAGCATGAGGAAGACTTGCCCTAGAAATATTTACTGGGGCTGGAGCTGTATCTCAGTGGTAGAGCACCTGCCTAGAATTCTCCAGGCCCTGGTTCAATCAACAACAACAACAACACACACACACACACACACACACACACACACACACAGGCAGGTCACCAACTATTAACAAAAGGAGTGTCAAAAAGTAATTAAATGAAGCCGGGCGTGGTAGCACACGCTTGTAATTCCAGCATTGGGAGGCTGAGACCAGAGGGTCCAGGTTTGCAGCCAGCCTCAGCTACTTAGTGAGGCCCTGCGAAACTTAGTGAGACCCTGTTTCAAAATAAAGAATAAAAAATAGGGTTGAGGGTATAGCTTGGAGGTAGAATGCCCCCAGGTTCCAACCCCAGTACCACAAAAAAAAAAAAAAAAGTAATAAAATGGTTTTTTTAAGCTGGGAGAGGTGGTGTACACCTGTCATTCCAGTACTTGGGAGGCTGAGACAGGAGGATCACAAGTATTTTTTGTTATTTATTTATTTATTTATTTAGTTAGTTAGTTAGTTAGTTACTTATTTATCTATTTAGCACTGGGGATTGAACCAAGAGGCATTCTACCTCCAAGCTACACTGCTAGCCCAATTTTATATCTTATTTGGAAACAGGGTCTCACTGGGTTGCTGAGAGCCTTGCTAAATTGCCAAGACTGGCTTTGAACCTGTAATCTTCCTGTCTCAGCCTCTCAAGTACTGGTATTGCAAGCATGTGCCACCATGCCTGGCAGGTTCACAAGTTTGAGGCCAGCCTCAGCGATTTGGCAGACTCTCAGCAACTTAGTGAGACCCTGTTTCAAAATAGAAAATAAAAAGAGCTGGAGATGTAGAGATGTAGCTCTGAGGTAGAATGTCCCTAGGTTCAATCCCCAGTACCAAAAAAGATATATTTTCTAAGGAAGATAAAATTTTATTTTATTTTTTTGTTTTTTTGGGTTTTTTTTGGCAGTACTGGGGATTGAACTCAGGGGCATTCTACCTCCGAGCTATACCCCCAGCCCCATTTTTTATTCTTTATTTTGAAACCGAGTCTCACTAAGTTGCGGAGTGCCTCACTAGGTAGCTGAGGCTGGCCGCGAACCCAGATCCTCCAGTCTCAGCCTCCCGAATGCTGGGATTACAAGCGTGTGCCACCACGCCCGGCTGGAAGATAAAATTTTAAATGTTAAAAAGAGATGAAGCAGCCGGGCCTGGTGGCACACACTTGTAATCCCAGCATTTGGGAGGCTGAGACTGTAATAAAAAAATTTTAAATGGACCAGGCATACACTCCCGGAAGTCTGCTCCATCCCCCTAAGCCTCTGAACCTGCTGTTCTTGCAAGATATGCTTAACAAACAGATTTGTGTCAAAGCTAACCTTGATTCTTTTGGCTGTATCCTGTTCTGTTCCTGAAATTAGTTACTTTACTGTGAGAAGCACTGTCTGCAGT